>JABXWE010011321.1:0-14366 GCA_014611495.1 Limonius californicus | reverse complement strand
ACTAAAACCAATAAAAATATTAGCGGACTTGCGGTATAGGAGGGACAACCTGACTAAAATCGTTGGGAAATGTAGGTAAGCAAAGTGAATATTGTTGACAACTAAGAAGTACTGAGCTTTATCAGAAATCTTTTTGCTGGTTTGTAAAAGAGAATTACGAGGTGTGTTGGGTTCGAAGTTCGAAGTTCATCGTTCAACAGCTTCAATAATATTTGAAAATACGTACTACTGGAATTTGATAATATTTCAGAAGCATTTATTTTTGCTAACGAGTTATCTTGAGTATTTAATATACATTCTTGCTGCCCGAACGAAAGTGAATGTTTTGCACTAACATATCCATTTTGTCGAAATATTGCAACCGTATTCTCTAAAGCCGCGTACAAACCAAAATCAGCTTTTCACGAACCGTTCGCGAGCTGTTTGCGAGCTGTACGCGAGCAGTTCGCAAGCTCAGCGTCCACACCACTGTTTTCTAATTACAACTCGAGTTCGTCATTTAGTTTGAAGGCAGTTCGTGAGAAGTTCGATCGTCGTCCTTTTTATTATTTTAAAATATAGAAACAATGTCGACGTCATCAAGTGAGGAAGAGACGGGGCCGAGGAGCTTCCTTGCTGGGAGTAAAGAATCCGCATTTCTATGTCTGACATTATTTTATAAATCTGTTGTTTGGCATGGTCCCTAGAAAGGGGATCAAACTTTCTTAATTTTGCGGCCATGTGGTCAGCGAATAGGGCACATTGGTCTTTAGGCTGTGATGAGCGTTTTTCTGCCACTTGCGCCAAAAGCTGATATGCCTGGTTAATTTGAACATCATTCCCGTCTCTTTTCGTTGTCTTGGGAGTGCCTTTTCCCTTTTTCGGAGCTGTAAATTTGTGTGATTTGGATTTTTTTGTTGTCTGGTACATCAAGTCCTACGTTTTGGCTATCCCCTTCTTCCACACTGGATTCTCTGGTAACAGTGACATCCTGAGGCTGATTTTGTTCATCACTACTTGCCTCAGTCTCGGATGTTTCCAGATCTTTAATTTCACCCTCTTCAACTTGTACCTGCCCTTCTTCGATAAGCACCCCGGTTTCCTACAATTAACAGTGAATCATTAATACTCAATAATTATATAACGCAACATAGATTTTTTTTGTTGCAGATGCCGGAATCTCTCCAGGAATGGATAAAAGTTGCAGTGGAATTTGAACGTAAATGGAACTTTCCTCATTGTGTAGCTGCAATTGATGGGAAATACATTATGTTGCAAGCTCCTACAAACTCCGGCAGTAAATTTTTCAATTATAAAGGTCATTTTAGTATTGTTCTGCTGGCAGCCTTAGATGCGGACTACTCATTTTTATTTGCCAATGTAGGTTGCCAAGGACGAATTTCCGATGGGGGGTTTTTAAAAACACTGATTTATATTCAAAACTACAGGAACAAACTTTAAACCTTCCATCTGCTTCGCCATTAATTGAGCAAGGAAAAGAAATACCGTATGTTTTCGTCGCTGATGATGCTTTTGCTCTGTCGCAAAATATAATGAAACCCTATCCTGGATTACAACAGAAAGGTTCTTCCAAACAAGCTTATAATTATCGGCTGTGCAAAGCACGGAGAGTGGTGGAAAATGCTTTTGATATTGTATCAGTCATACTTCGTGTTTTACGAAAACTATTACTTGTAGAATCAAAAAAAGCGATTTTCATAGTACTTGCTTGTATGTACCTGCACAATTTTTTAAGAGACAGCAAAACATCGAAACACGTATATACACGTATATACGTCAGATGGTGCATTTGATGCCGATTCGAATGGGGATGTTATTCCGGGGTCTTGGAGAAGAGAAACTACAGATGATACTTCTTTCCATTCTCTCGGAAAAACGGGTCGTAAAGCTTCGACTACGGCACAGGAAATTAGGAAAGAGTTTGCTAAATACTTTTCAATAAGCGGCCGTGTTTCGTGGCAAGATCAAGTCGAATAATTGATATATATATATATATATATATATTGTTATGATAAATATATGAGTAGGCCATGGAGGTACCAATGCTGCACAGCAAGCAAGTATAAGAGCATACTTTATCTATGCATCTCTTTACTAGATAATTATGTATTTATAAATTTGTTAAATGTTTGTCTTGTTGGAGGTGGCATTGTAAATCATTAGAATCGTATTAAGAACGTGAACGTATAACACGTGATAAGAAAGTGAACTCCAATAGGGTAAATATTATAAATTTGAGGGTTGTTAGGGATATAGATAAACAAGGGTTGGAAAATAATTTATTCAAGTTTTAATATTTGAATCGAGCGGAGGTGTGATCGGGCTTCACCCAGAAAATCACACCCGAGCAAACAAATTAATTTAAATTTACATACAAAGATTCATGTTTGGCAATTAACGTTTTGGTAAATGTAATATTTGTGTAATTATATGAAGTTATGGAATTGGTTGTTTTATTGAAGTAAATGAGAATATTCTGAAGAATAGAAACATAAAGGAAGCCACGAAACCCTGAGATAAGAAGTAAAAGCCGAGGTATTTTAGCAAGGTGTGAGAACTTTGATTTACAAGTTGCAAATCACTAGTACAATTTACGAAAAGGGACCGGTATATAGCAATATATATATTACTATGAATTTTTTATTATAAATAATAAATTATTTAATTATTAAATTAATTGTAAATAAAATAATTTTGTGTTGGGCGCCAAATTTGATTTTCTTCAAATTAAATAACATAAATTAATTGTCATAGCCTCTATTTTTAAACTCATAATCTCAGGGTTTATTATCGTGGCCTCGCTGATTAAATAATAAATTGTGAAACAATTAAAATACATAAATAAATTCCAACTTAGCTTGAGCATCCAATCCCTTTTATGGTAATGTAGACACCAAATTCTTCTAAAACTGCAACACCTGCATATTTACTGCTTGAACGCCTCGTTGTCTAGACTGGGTCAGTTGGTTTTGAATATGTCAGCACCAAGCTTTCATTACTCGATAGTTCGTGACTTTAAATATTTAAATTACAGAAGCACAGTAATAATTCACTTCTATGTTCGAATTAAATACGGTAAGTTCATGAATTCAGATCATATATTTTTGAATTGAAGAATTTTTTTTAATAAGTTATTATTAATAGATTTCAATTTAATTCTTTTAATTTTTTCTTTTAGAAGAATTCCACAAAATTAAACACACTTCGATTGAATTAATCAAGGTAACTTAATTTATTATTATAAACACATATATTGTTCACTAATTACAAATTTTAAACACTGTTGACATTTCGTAAATAAATCACATAACCTCAAAGACTTTTTTATACAAAATTAATTTACTTTTAACGCTGATACAACTTGCGTGCATTCTATACGGTGGCCATAAAGGTACTGTTTTCAATTTTTCTTGCCAGAAACCTCTATTGAAACTGACAAAATCACATCGTTTCTTGGCAACATTAAAAAAAACAAGGATGGAATACAAAACAAAATCCAATGAAATTTATAATTAAAAATTTAAATAATTAATATTTATCTTATGAAAAGTCCTATCTAAAAACTAATTTCAGATTCGAAATCCCTGAATTATTTGACAAATTTAGACACCAAACAAGCCAATATTTGAAATGACAAATTTTACATTTTTTTAAATTATTGTTAAATATTCCAAAATGACTTTAAAAACTATAAAAAACACACTTAACATATCCCTTGAACAATTATACATGTTTTATAACACAAAAACCTCCTATAAAAGACTTATTCACAACACAAATAATAAAATTCTAAATTTAACCTAACTTTATCAAAATTTACCTAAAAACGCAATTATAGTAAAATTAAACAATCTAAATCGTCAAAGAAACTTAACAAATGCCTTCCCAGATACAATATACAACCTATTTAGCTAATATAACACAACTTACATGAAAATTATTTACATTTCCTCTATAAACTTACAATAACTGCCATTTTTGAGTTATAGGGCTCCGGTACAGTCCACAAAGACCCCTATCATCAGCCATAACGAGCAACAAGTTACACAACAGGATTACAATTAACCAAATACTGCAAAATCGCACTCGGAGTACATATTTCCTTAAATGATGTAACGTACGAAGCATCGGAAACACTTCTTACATAAGACAGGTCGATAAAAACACTTTTTAACCATAATTTTACATTAATTGAAATAAATTACGACATTGTTAATCTGTCTAGACTATGTTTCAGGTTAAACTATGGAAATTAATACCTATAAATATCCTTTTAATAATATAACAGTCCTTTCGAAGGTAGTATAATTGTAGTTTAAGGCATGATAAAGACATATAACAAATATTTAATAATAATAGCATTAATTAAACATAAATATCATGGCAATATATATATATTATTAGAGAATTACAATAAATATTTTGTGGGGTTTCTGTTTTTAATAGTAGCAACACTTTCGGCACTTTTCTTGTTGCCTTGTAATAATAAAATAAAGTTGCCAAGAGCAGTAGTATTTCTTTACCTTTTTATTGCTCGATTCCCTGGAATATGGCAACTAACCGGTTGCCACTTCCGTTCGAATAGCAGCAATCATTGAATTGCTGAAAATTTGATATGTTAGTTTATATTTCATTTTTTTGAAATTAATGGGAAAAATATGTATGTCTGATATTTTTGGCTATTTTTTTCGTTCCTCTTTACCTCCTTCAACTACTTTGCTATTGCTGTTAGTATGCTCGCCCTTTTTCCCACTTCTTCTTCCCTTTTCCCTTTTCCCCTTTTTCTTCTTCTCCCTCCACACAGTTTTCCCCCTTTCCTCTCTCCTCTTCTTCACTCCTTTCCTTTACACCCCATTCTTTGACCGTCTCCCCCCCTTCTTCACTCTTGCTGGGGAATGGTACGAAATGGGGGGAAGGGGTCCCGTAAAGTTGGTAAAGCTATTTAAAAATAAAATAAATATACAAAAAATTCATTTAATTAGACCATTAATATTAGGGTAAAGTGCCATATATTTTTGAAACTATCGAAAATCTAAATCTTTTTGCGCATCTGTAAAATACCAAAAGACGATAGGTTAAATTGTCCTCATTTAACCGCTGTTCCAAGTACAAGAGTTGCATTTGATACCCTGTATATTTTGTTACCGATTAATTTATGTTAGGTTAGTAGAATTAAGGCCGATATATTGGTATGTCCATTTAATGGTATGCCTCTACCGATCCGTTTTTAAAGAAAATCCTGTTTAACGAATCGTGCAATTTAAGTTCACAGCGAAAAGTTTTACAGTTCTTTAGAAGTCATATTTATTGAACTTGATTTAATGGGTTTTAGGGGCTCTATAACTCTAGGATCAAGATTCAAGTTAATAGTTGCTAAAGTAATAACTAAAAATTAAGCTTCAAAGTTTAACAGTCCAGCTCTGTTTAAAAATATACAGTGTGATCATTTTATCTTGTAACAAGTAAGTAGGCTATACCTCGTTAACTTTTCTTATTAGCTATACAAAATATTTTTTATATTAAAGAGTCCTTTGGACAGGCAAATTTCAACTACTGTTTTTCAAAACTTAATAAACTTCTATACAAAGTTGTTGACTTTTATAGATTCTTGTGGTAGTAACAATCAGTTTCAATGTATTCTAAAAGCGAAAAAACGGATATGATGTTGATTTTTGGAGAATGCAGAGGGGCGGCGGACTTAGCAATACGACGATATGCAGGAAGACAGCCAGATAGACCTCTTCCATCACATAATGCCTTTAGGCGATTGGAAAGAAATCTGTGGCAATATGGACAGTTTTCCAAGCTAAAGTTGGTTCTTCGAACAAGTTACTAGTAATCCTCATATAAACCAACGAGCAGTTGCAAGAACTGCAGGTTTTAGCCAAAGTTCAGTATTTAACATTTTAAAAGCAAACCGATTTCAAGCTTACCCCGTCACATTAGTGCAACACCTCACTGAAGATGATTACACATGTGGAGTGAATTTCTGCCAATTTTTAAGAAACGAAGTTAGTGCTGATTCACTGTTTTTAAGAAATATTTTCTGACCAAGCGACGTTTAGTTTCAATAGGTGTGTAAATTGCCATTTCTATTCACAGGATAACCTACATTGTATTCGACAAGCATACGTTCAAAGAATTTTTACTGTAAATCTGTGGTGTGGTATCGTCGACAACTTTATCTTTGGTCCCCACGTCTTTGAGGGCAGTTTAATTGGGGAAATGTATTTATATTTTTTAGAAAATGATTTGCTTAAGTTTTTAGAGGCCATTCTTCTTTATGTTAGACAGCGTATGTGGTTTCAAAATGACGGAGCACCTTCCCACTTCCATAGAATTGTAAGAAACTACCAAGATGAAACTTTCCATAACAAATTAATTGCAAGAGGTGCAATTCGTCCTTAGCCTCCACGTAGTCCGGAATTAACTGCATTAGATTTTTTTTTGTGGGGTAAAGTAATAAACGACGTCTACGAAATTCTGGTAGAAACCCAAATAGATTTACGTGAAAGAATTATAATTATTGAATCATGTAGGTCAATCACCCCACAAATGCTAACTCGTGTTAGAAATTCTCTTCTGGGGCGGATTGACTTATGTGAACAGAAAGGTAGACGGCAGTTTGAACATCTATTACGTCATTAATTAACGTTTTTTTATTTAATTTATTTTTCTTTTTGATTTTATTGTTGTGGGAACATATCTTGGCTTTCTTAGGGTTTGTTTTATTTAAATTATAAAAAATAAATATTGTAAATGTATAAAATGTAAAACGGCATATTATTTATTAGTAAATAGTTTCATTGTAGTTTCTTAGCATTCCCCACGTAACGATTTTGATGTTTAGTTAATTAAATAAATGTAAAGTCTACTAAGATACCTATGGATTATACAGAGCTGTAATGTGTGTAGCCTACCTATCAATTACAAGATAAAATAATGACCCTGTATAAAATTTAATATATTCTTCCTTACAGATTTAACAGCTGTTCGTGTATTTTCGTTACATTTTGGGTTTAATATGTACATTATTTACGCTTTGTTGCACGCCTATAATTACGAAAATCTAGTGAGCTCAGCGAAATTTTATGCAAGCGTTTTCACATCCCCCGAGCCCTTTTTTGTGGATATTTAGTTACGATGATGGTTTTTCATTAATCATTAACAATAACGGGTTATACGAGCCAGAACGTTTGAGGTTGCCATAATGGGGGTGTACATTATCTTTATTGGTGCTTACCAAAGACACGTACCCCGTTCTCCATACGTAAGCGATAACAAGGGTCCGCAGCCCGCCTCTTTGTGATTTTCCTAAGCTAACACAGACGACAATTGAGAAAATTTAAGAGGGTAGCCGACAGTTAACATTAACCGAATCCGTCCCCCTGTTAATATATCTTTTGAATGAAGGGCAACCGGGCCCTATTGTACAGCGATGGGCTATTACTTAGTCAACACGCTCTAGGGATTCTTGCATACGAAGCTCGCTTTGATGAAGTATGGGAAAAATTAATTATTCAATTTATTGGCTTATTTAGTTCTTTTCGTGCTCATGTGTGTGATTCGGTTTTAGTATGGAGAATTTTAAAGTAACCTCATGAATTGATTTAATGATTGAAACTCTGATAGTGGATTTCAACGAAACATGCTCTAATGACCATCAAGGTTGGTGACTTTGCTACAATCACTATGTTTCTGCAATAATTCGACTTTTGTATTTACCATGTTTTAAGTTAAAACATATGAGATGAAGAATCTGTAACGTGCTTATAATATGTAAATATAGTGTGCGAATTTCTCCCTGGTGGAAAGTCTTAAAAATGGACATGCAATTGAAACAATTGATTATTTTATATAGAACAATAAAAGCCAAAACAATATCTATTAAGTAAAGTTTTCCATTTGTTTTTTACCATGAATAAGTAGGTGTTACTATTTGATGTATCTGAACACGTCCTACGATATTAAAATTAATTTTTAATACAAGATCTAAAGACCCAAGTTCAAACACAAGCACAAGCAACTGTTGATACGGAACCACATAAGATAGAAGAGTACCATACTGACGAGGAGGAATTTATTCGAGAGACTGAGTGGATTACCTAGACTAAAAAAGACGCCGAGTTAAATCAGCGTCCCCACCAAGTAATAAACAAAACAGATCTAAAGATTAATCTAAAAAGGATTTCAATGATCTAAAAGCAAACGTAAAACCCACACCAATATACATCGCGGAAGTTGCGGATTGCAAGGCATTGACAAATCAAATGTCCGTACTAATCAAGGATGGTTTCATCTGCATACAGGTGTCAGGCGACCAAGCAAAAGTATCGTTGGATGACAACAAACACTTTAAATCAAGACTATAATTATAACTGGCACACGAGTAAGCTAAAACATGAAAAACCAATACGTATTGCAGTCAAAAATTTGCTACCAAGTGCAACACCGCAAGAAATCGTTAACGATCTTCAAGCGAGCGGCTATCTAGCAATTAATGCTGTAAACATTTTGAAATGTAAAAGAAACAAAGATACGAATGTAATTAAAAAAACTCCATTATCGCTGTTCATGGTCGACTTTGATAACAAAGAAGACATTAAGAGAATTTATCAAATTAAACATATTATGTATACAGCTATTAAAATCAAAGCGTGGCGTAACCCAACGGGTAACCCACAATGCAGAAGATGCCAAGCCTACGGCCACACCAAAAATGGATGCCACCATGAACCAAGATACGTACGCTGTGCGGGTCGATACCTATCAACAGAATGTAAAACAGACAGACAACTCCCACCGAAATGTGCCAGATGTGGTGGAACTCACCCTGCAAATTATAAAGGATGAGAAATACCACTAGAACTTGCAAAAATGAAAGGAAAACTTAAAAATAGTCAACTTAAACCTCGTACCGAAATACCGAAACCTTGGGAAGTAGATAAGGTGCAATCAACTACTACTAACGAGGCTTCGACAAGTAAGAACAATAGTTACGTTGTAGCAGCTGCTACCACGACTGCCGAAAGTATAAATCACCAATCATTCCCTAGCATTTTGGAAAAATTTTCATTAGATTGGATAAAGTTGAAAAACCCAATGAACAACTTATCAAAACTAACGAGTTATTGATTGAGCGCCTCCAATATCTAGAAACAAATCAACAAGGAACAATTACAAAAACTAACAGTTCGAGTTCATGGCCACTCTACGAATTTCTACATGTAACGCAAACGGACTGGCGCAAAGACGACACGAAATAGAATTTTTTTTAAATCAACAGAGAATTGATGCTCTACTTATATCAGAAAGACACTTTACTAAACGGTCCCATCTACTAATAAAAGGTTATCAACTATATCATGCACAACACCCTCAAGGCGAAGGCTACTGGGGATTTGCTGTACTTGTAAAAAACGGCATCCAACATTATGAGGAGCGCAAAATAGAGAAGGAGCTCATTCAAGTCACTTCAATAAAGGTTAAAGATAAAATAAGCGAGTTGACTATCGCAGCCATATACGGCCCACCAAGCCAAAGAACAAACCATTCAGATTTTGAAGACCTGCTACAAAGTCTAGGTAACCGATAGGTCATTGGGGGCGACTTCAACGCGAAACATACTAGATGGGGCTCTCGCTTAATCACCTCCAGGGGAAGACAGTTAATGAAAGCTATTGACAAACTTAAATGCCAGCCGTACTTCTCAGGAAGACCGACATACTGGCCGACCGGCATTAACAAAGTATCCGACCTTATAGATTTCTTTATTACTAAAAATAACTCCCATTTTTATGTAGAAGTTGAATGAAGACTTCGGAACAGATCATTCTCCTGTTATACTGACATTAAGTACAGCGTTAATTAAAAAAGAACGTCAACCGGCACTAACCAGTCGCAACACTGACCGGGACTTATTCCCTTTTAAGGTATTAAGTGAAATAAAAGCTAATAGTCCGCTAAAAGGTGCTGAGAAATTAGATGAAGCAGTAAGCGACTTTAATAACACTATCCAACAAGCTGCATGGGAAGCTACTCCACCAGTTAATCGCAAACCAACTGGAGTTAACTATCCAAAGGAAGTTAGAGAACTGGTGACGGAAAAACGCAAAGCAAGGAAGAAATGGCAGCAAACCCGGCAACCTGCAGATAAAACTCAATTAAATCGACTTACTCAGCAACTCACACGCCTAATTGAAAAAATAAAAAATGAAACTTTATCGAATTACCTTGAAAATCTATCTGACTCTCAAGAAAAAGAGTATAGTTTATGGAAAGCAACGAAAAAGTTCCAACGCCCACTTATGCGAATCCCAGCGATTAAAAATGGACTGGCTGCCTGGATGCGCAGCGATAAGGAGAAGCCTTTGCTGTCAATCTAGAAGAAGTATTTCAGCCTAATGCTTCGAACGAGCAAATAGATGAATTGGAGAACAACAATAATGACCAGTCTCCTATTAGACGTATGACAATAATTAGTGAGGTAATTAAAGAGATCAAATCTAATTTGAACCCAAAAAAGGCTCCAGGCTTTGAACTCATAACCTCTCGTCTACTTCAAGAACTTCCTGCGAAGGCCCTAGTAGTCCTAACCTATATATTTAACGCGGCATTAAGATTAAAATATGCGCAACTCTGGAAAATAGCGCAAATAATTTTAATTCCTAAACCAGGCAAGCCACCAACGGAGCTAGCTTCGTATCGACCAATAAGCTTACTGCCGATGATCTCTAAGCTATTCGAAAAATTGCTCCTGAAACGAATATATCCATTAATAGAGAATTTAATTCCGAACCACCAGTTCGGGTTTCGTAATAATCATTCTACTATTGACCAAGTTCACCGGGTCGCAGAGGTTATAGAAAAATCCCTAGAAGATGAAAAGTACTGCGCAGCCGTTTTTCTCGATTCTCCCAAGCTTTCGATCCTGTATGGCATATGGGGTTATTTAACAAACTAAACATGTTACTACCCAAAACCCTGTGTGAATTATTTAAATCATATCTTTCTGATCGTTACTTCGGAGTTAAGCAAGGTGGTGCTTTTTGAAGCTTATATCCAATTACAGCCGGAGTGCCGCAGGTCAGTGTCCTCGGCCCCGTTTTGTATTTAATATTCACCTGTGACCTACCGACTGACGAAAAAACAGTAACAACGACGTTTGTTGACGACACCGCCGTATTGTCTGTTAGCGGTGATTTAACACAAGCTACGCAACAACTCCAAAGCAGTCTCGATGAAATTGATAGCTGGTGTAGGAAATAGCGAATAAACCTGAACCAAAACAAACCTGTACACATAGTATTCACTAATAAAAGGCATGAGTATCTTCCTGTAATTATAAACGATACAGTGATACCAAATAAAAATACGGAAAAATACCTTGGTATAAATCTAGATGCTCGTTTAACATGGAAGGAGCATTGTAAAATAAAAAGAGAGCAACTGAATATCAAAATCAGAGAGATGTATTGGTTATTACGTCGATATTCCCAGCTTACCGTTTATAACAAGGTCATGATTATAAACAGATTTTGAAGCCGATATGGACTTATGGCATCCAAATGTGGGCGTGTGCCAAACAGTCCAATATCGCGATCATCCAGAGATGCCAGAATAAAGTTCTTCGCTTAATAGTTAAAGCTAGCTTGTATGAGCGAAACCAAGATATACATCGTGACCTGAACATTTCCACTGTCACTGAGGAGGCAAGGCGGTTTGCCAGGAAGCACGAAATCGACTCCACCAGCACGTTAATCCCGAAGCTCTGCAGTTGCTGGATTTCGCCAACCACACAAGGCGTTTAAAAAGGAAGAAACCTCAAGATCATGTGTAATAATTTAAAGCGGGTTCTCAAGTGTAAATATGTGCTTGCGTGTAAACACCTCGTGAACTGTGTCAGAATTCATCCATTGGGCTGTGTTCTCACAAACGTCAATCAGAGAACATAGTGTAGCTACTAGATATTCTTTTATGAGGGACCGCGGTGGTCGAGTGCGAGAACGCATTGGCCCCTCGAGGTCACAGTAAATGCAGTTGCTCCGTTGGGGCGATCGAATCCCGACTGGGGCGACCGCATTTGCTTAGTTAAGTTTAGGGTGATTGTTGCATGAATGTTTAGTGTGTAAGGGACGCCCGCACCCCCCTGAAGTAATGCGAAAGCGGTTCCGGGGGGAACGGTAGTATGAATGCGAAAAAAAAAAGATATTCTTTTATGAATAGTTGTAGTCTACCGCCTTCGGGCGGTTTTTTATAAAAAACAATATAAGAGTTGATAAGAATAAATAATCTCAAGTTTACTAAACAATCCCCTGCCCTTTTTTTCACAACGAGTGGTTGGCAACACCCCATATTTTGTCATGAACCATAACTTCAAGGCGTTGTCGTATGTTTGATGTGATGATTTAGTGTTTAATTACTTTCTATCCTAATTTTAAGTCAATTTATGATAAGTGCGCCAATATCTAATTGCACCAAGAAAGAAATACGGGCAGTGATACGTTTTCTTCACTCAGAGGTAGTGAACTAAATTACAGAGTGCAGCAGAAGTATGGTGACAACTGCATAAGCAAATGAAAAATTTATGAATGGATAGATCGTTTTATAAATGGACGAATTTCAGTCTGCAATGAAGAGCGTTCAGGTAAACCTTTTTCTGGAAAAATAGACATCAACATCGAGAGAGTTGAACGAAAGATTCGCGATAATCGACGGGTCAAAATTGAAGAAATTACAACTGAATTAAATATTTACCATAGTTTAGTATTTTCAATCGTCCACGACTCACTCAACTTTCGAAAAGTGCTAGGTCACATGTGGACAACAAAACAATTCAGTGTATTAAAGATCTTGCACGGCCATTCTGTCAGTCAATCAGTCTCCTGAACTACCAGTAGAATATCTTCAACAACATCTTGACTTGCTACAAAACTGGTTCCATAAGTGGAGAATTACGGTTAATACAGAAAAATCAGCACCAGCAACATTTACCACGAGACGTGCTGCATGTGCACAAACCAGTATTAATAATGCCCCAATTCCAATAAAAAATGAAGTGAAATACCTTTGGCATACACCTCGATCAAAAGCTCACTTGGAGCTCACATATTAAAAACAAAAGGAAGCAGTTAGACCTAACAATTAAACAAATGACATGGTTACTTGGAAGACATTCCCAACTCTCTTTATCAAACAAGATCTTTCTGTATAAAGTCATTCTGAAGGCAATATGGGCCTACGGGATTCAGCTCTCGGGATGCGCCAAAGCGTCACATACAAAAATCCTACAGAAATTTCAGTCCAAGACCCTCGGAATGCTAACCAATAATCCACGGTACATAAGCAACGACACCCTTCATAACGACCTAGGAGTCCCCTACGTAGATAGCGAAATCAAGGGGCTTTCGACCAAGTACAGCAATAACATGGCAGAACACCCAAACCAGCTCATCGAACAACTTGCTAACCAACCAGGCATTACAAGAAGACTTAAACGACAATAGCCACTGGATCTTGTACTACAACCCAACAAAAACTGAAGTAATCTTTAGGGAGACTAGCGCTGGTTAGAGCTCCCCGCACGACAATTACACCATCATAAAATTTACTTTACCCTGTAAGAGTAGATTGTAAATGTGCAGTTTACATAAAAAAAGATCTTGGTTTGGAGCTGTTAGACCACCCACCAGATAGCCGTGACTTGGCACCAAGCGATTTTCCCCTTTTTGGCCAACTCCAGGAGGGGCTAGGTGGACAGATGTTTCATTCAGATGAAGAGGTTTTTGAAGCGGTGTAGAATTGGTTACCCCAAGAGAAACCAAAAACCTTTTTCCACGAAGGAATTGAAAAGTTTCTGGCGAAATGGACTAACTTTATAGAAGTAAGGGGGGATTATGTTTCGAAAAATGACCTGCATTGTGATCTTGTATGAACAGTATATATATATATATATATATATATACGTACCCTCCTACCAATAGCACGCCCGGTACATACAACAGGCCTCCTATCGCCCACCATTTACATAAGTGCTACTACGACATATGTGGTATATAAGAGATGTAAATAACCCAAATAACAACAGCAACCTGAGAGGGGTAACTTTTTTTAAACATACAGTCAAAAATATGTATTGCAGTGTTTGCAACTCCCAGCACATTCAGAACACTTACAAAGCCCATTTGTATAAAAAATATATGTAGGACAGCAATACGTAGCCTTGCAATGTTGCTAGTTCTTCGACAAACCTTTTACTAAAAGTTGTGATGGGATTAAAAATGATTTGTATAAGAACATGTTTACTTCTTTCTGTTTCACGTATTTGTCCCATATAAAGTACCTTATTAGATTAATTAGTTCAGTTA
>JABXWE010011320.1:0-15893 GCA_014611495.1 Limonius californicus | reverse complement strand
TTCGATGTGATGGAGAAGATTTGCGTATAAGTAACCCATATGCTCACATATTTTTCGTAAGAAACGAGTCTGCAATGTTTTTCCCTTGATGGAATTTACATTTTCCAAAAATACAGCGAAATACAACTCGATAACTTGATAGAAGTGCTTTTTCATTGGTAGTAGTTGCTGATGTAGAAGTAATTGCCTGCTTGTGGAGGGAGTTTAGCTTTCTTGCAAAGAATTCCTCAAGCTTTTCTTTTTTGTCTGTGTGTTTGGTATTTAACTGTGGCAATAGCTTCGACAAAGTAGGTACTGGGATTTCTGGGAAATAACTGTAAAACCATATTTGAGATATCCGTCGCTGTACAATCTATTCTTCTTTTTAATATTGTCACTGTCATATATGGAAAGTTCTAATGACCGCCTTAAAAATGTTTCCATTAAAAAAACGAGTACAGCTCGTATTTATGTTAAATATTTGTTATAGATTTATTGCACTCAACACACAGTCAGCAGTACAGCACACAATGTTCAGATTATGATAATCTCATCGCGGCCTGCTGTTTATATAAAGCAAAATGGATTTTCCAGATTATTTCAGTGCCTTCTAACACACTGTCGAATGTAATAGAAATTTCCGGAAACATGCAGAACAAATAAGTAAATTGCGCCACTTGGTAATTGATGAATGAAATGTAGTACTACAAGGAGAGGGGTCGCACTTTAGGAAAGTGCGGGAACCACTGACTTTCATGACTCATTGAAAGTGTTGTTGAAGATGCAAAACTGGTAGCTGAAACAATAGGAGTACAATCTCAGTTTCCTGAAATTCTAAAAACTTCTATGGAACGTGAACAAGATTTAAGAATTTCCGTAATTTACCTAATTTTGGTTTATATTATCAATAATTTAAAGACAAGATCTGAAACAGCAGATACCATATGTGATTTAGCCTCACCCACTTTGAACTTCCAGAATTCAGAGGCTCTGCTTTCTGAAAGTTCAAAATGTTTGAGTGTCAACGACAGTCAACTTACCGCAAATGCGACAGAACTTGTAAATACATATGAAAAAATCTATCAGAAGACTTACGACTATAAGAAATTCTGTAGCTTAGTAGTTTTCACAAGACATTTTTCGGCACTGAAAGAAGCCCGATTAAACTTCTAAACGCAATTTATGACAACAAACTGCATGGTATATTTGCCAATATCTGCCTCCCCATTAAACTGTTTTGTACAGTTACCAATTATGGTTTCTTCAGCTGAAAGATCGTTCATCAAATCGGCAAATTCATTGAATACATGCAAAGAAGCGCAGCTAGTCAAAAGCGACTTAATCATCTACCAATTTTGTGCATCAACAATGATTAGTTAAGGACGTTGATTTTCTTCAAGTTATTGAAAAATTTGAGTCGAGAAGAGCTACAAAATATACTTTTGCGAAAATTTTCGATATTCGTATAAGTTTTGATTATGCAGGTCCACATAGTTTTTAATAAATATAAATATTAGTTGTGTGTCATCATTCACGCTGACTAATTTTCCTAAATTATTCTACATCCTGTAGGTGTAGAGCATCACGCTGCTCTAACCTTAGAGGTAGGTAGGGGGGTCGTCAGGAATCAGGATGTGAGGGCATGCCTTATGTAACTTCAATGCTCATTCACATACAAATTCTACTTTAGATATGTTAGTATAAATCTGTGCATTATCTATTCACTGATGAGTATTTCAAAGAATTTATGCATATACTTTCATATACTTTTACTGTGAAACCTATAGCAAGTTATAAAAATTTTATTATTAGTGAAGCTGTGGTATACAGATTATATAACTTCCACCAGTGTAATTGTAATTAGGAAGTATATGTAACAATGTGGAAACATTGGTAAGCGACTTGTTCTGCCCATTTCTTAAACATTTTGTGACTGATCTACCAAAAGCTTTATGTAAATAAACACCTTCTAGTGACCTCGATGGGGTAATGCTAATACGCACTGTTAGTCACACAGTGAAATGAGGTCCGATGGGCCGCGTGGTCGAACCCCGGCTGAGGGGAACTTCTTCTTCTTCTGTGTATAGGCCAATGGCCTGTTAATTACCTACAACAGAGTAGGTTCTGTGAGCCCTCTTTGCACGTATGCCGGGCAGGAGGCTAACCTAACCCGTCGAACAGAGAAGAGAAGTTCCACTACAGGGTTTACGATTGCCAACAATGTTTGTATGACAACCGGAACCGGAACCGGAAGGGGAACTTATTTCACTTAATTAAGTTTAGGGTGCATGTTGCATGAATGGCTAGTATGTAAGGGACGCCCGACCCCTCCTGAGGTAATGCGAAAGCGGTTCCGGGGGGGGATTGTAGTATGAATGAATGGAAAAAATACACGCCCTTTAGCAAACAAACAAAAAATCGTTGGAAAAAACTGTAGCAAATGATATTGTAACCACTCATAACTCAACAAGTTTCGTACGTAAAGTTGACAGTGATCCAGTACAAAAAATTTACATTGAAATATTTCTTAAATTTCGAAGTTATAGAAACCTACAAAATCATTCAAATTTAATATTATTTTATCTAATCGTATAACGCTTACGATTTCATTTTTGCTATTTCATCATGGCCTCTCTCATTGGGTGAGGGGCCTATTCTCGACTCGTTCCATTAGATATTAGTAAGCTTTTGCATTCATTGAAATTCAAATTTTTGCCCGGAGCTCACTTTGTACCCATTTTGTGCGATTTCATACTCTAGAAGTTCATATAACCCCACTGTAGAGAGCGCTGCAACGCCTTTTGTGTATAAAACCTCAAGATGTATTTGCAGTCCGCTTAAGATCCGGCATGCTTGGCAACATCGCAGATATAGTTGCATCTTGATTCCTTGGAAAAAAACTTTGCTAATCGCTTCGCTAGTCGTACAACTGAATTTTTTAAATTTATTTATTCTTAAAAATACTTCTACGCGTATGCATGGGAATCTCGTAAATAGTAAGAGTTACAAATTCGGTTAAACGGTAAGAAATTTGTGTTATCCCAGATACTATTGTCAATGTTTTTATTTATAATAAAATACTTGGACATTATTAGGATACTTTCTTTGTTGTTTAAATACACGCCGCAGGTTTCTGTTTAGTTCAATACCATATTGTTTAATTTAATTTATAAAATTAACAAAATTACAGTTACAAAACTATTTTAACATTAGTAGGCCTTGAATTATTATGTAAAAAAATTGACTTTAAATAATAATGTGCAATTACACTAAAAATTTCAGGAAAATAGATCATATCTGAAGCAAGTTTATACGAAATTGTAGATACTCTATTAGCAGAATTAATTGTTATCAATGTCTTGCTTAAAATGTATTGCTTAGGTAAGAAAACATTAAATAAAAATTGCCATTATTTGTTTAATGGGACTTTCCATAAAAAATATGTTTAGTTATTGTATTTTGAGCAATACAAATATTTATCACAAAAAACAAACTTAAATTATTAAAAGGCAAAAATAAATTCAGTTTTTAGACAATGTGTAGCGAATTTAAGGGACCTATATTATTTAAATAAAAATAATGTGACGAAGATTAAGAATTACAAGTTACTTTACTAATCCTTATACAAAGTAGTCAGGATTTTATTGATAAATCAAAACATCAATTAGAATTTCGAACAATGCACAGAACAACTAAACAAGTACATCGAATTATCAAACAAATAAATCAAGAATTGGAGACCAAGCAATTCTGTTCAGCGGCGTTTTTCGAAATACGGCAAGCGTTCGGTAAAGTCTGGCATAAAGGACTATGTTACAAGATGAAATCCAAACTACCATACCAATTATACAGAATAGACAATACTATGTAAAATATCAGGATGCTTATACTAACTTATTTACGATATCATCTGGCGACCCACAGGGCAGCATGTTGGGACCTACGCTTTGTTTAATTTACACAGCAGATTTGCCAGTACCTGAAACTACTACCACAGCCACATTTGCGGACGGTACTGCTGTATTAGCATCACACAATAGTGCTACTTCTGATACGCAAAATTCGCAAGCACATTTAAACGACATTGAAACTTGGCTGCAAAAATGGAAAATTAAAGCGAACGCTGACAAATCAGTCACATTTACGATGTAAAGAAGTAACTGTTCTTCGGTAACGCTTAACGGCCTACAACTATCTCAAGCGGATAAGGCTAAATACTTTGGTCTTCTCCTAAATAAGAGACTGACATGGAAGAAACACATATTCAACAAACGCAAGCGACTAGGAATCAAATTTAGAACATTGTATTGCATGCTAGGTAGACAATCGAGGATGACGTTAGAAAGTAAACTGCTTCTATACAAATCTATGCTGAAGCCGATCAGAACCTATGGGATAGAGCTATGGGGCACAGCCACCAATTCTAACTTGGGAATCCTGCAAAGATTTAAAAAAGTGCCTCGTGTTATAGTCAACGCACCATGGTACGTACCTAATTCACAGTGACTTAAAAGTTTCGACAGTGCGTAACGAACTTAAAAAATTTAGTGTAGCTCGCAGAGCTAAACTTCAAGTGCATCCACATGGCCTGGCAACCACACTGTTAGAAAATGAAGGTGAAATCAGACGTTTAAAGTGGTTCAAACCATCGGATCTCCCAACCAGATTCGATTACAATATATCAATGTCGTAAATGTTAACCGTTGTACAACAGTCATTGTTGCCAATAATGCCTAATGCAAGCTTTATATACCAATTGACGTTTAGGCATAGCCTTTCTAGCGCTATCTACCGCAAGCGCCAGTACCTAACCGGCAGTGTTATGTTAGGTTAAGTTGCATGGTAAATGTAAATAAATCCATTTTTGAAGAAATGAGTTCTATTATTTCAATTTAGACGATATCAGTAACAACTAAATTACTACACTATTAAACAGATCATAACAAGTAGGTAAACATTAAAATTGGTAATTATAATTTTTTTAATTCACAGGTACAGAAAAATAAACATAAAAAAACTAAAGAAGCTGCCCAAAATGACCACCGTTTTTCTGCAGACACAAATTTACTCATCTTTTTATATGATTAAAAGCATTTATAAGAATTCGAGGAGTTATATTGGTACACGTGTACGGAACAGTACTATTCCGTAATTCTGTTTTGCAGTTCCTCGATATTGTTAATAGGGTTCTTGTATACATTATTTTTCTGATAAGGAAATATAAAGTAATCTAAAATAGCCAAGCCTGGTGATCTAGGTGGAAATTCTGAATATGAACGTAAACTAATTATTCGATCGTCAAAAAATTCACGAAGGTAATTGAGGGTCTCTTGAGCGGAGTCGGCCGTCGCGCCATCCTGTTGAAAGTAGCCTTGCTGGAGCTCATCCTCATGAAGCTGATGAATAAATTCACGTACAATATTCAGGTATCTCTGTGCAGTAACAGTATCGTGTAAAAATATGGGTCCGATAATACGTCTTCGAGACACAGCAATCCAAACACCAACATGTAACGGGTGAAGGGGAGATTCGCGAAAAGTGTGCGGATTGCAGCACTCCATAATCTCATATTTTGTGAGTTTATATACCGCGAGGGTGAACCAGGCCTCATAAGAAAAAAACGTTAATATTAGCAATTCGTCGTTGTTCATTAAATTTTGTTGGAACCACTGACAATACAAAATTCTCCTATTGTGATCTGCTGACAGCAACTCATGTAAAGCAAGAATTTTGTATGGGAACAGCATAAAATCTTTTTTGACAATAGTATGGCAAGTTCCTAATGATAAACCATTCTCTTGCGAAAGTGTACGTAGTGATGTAGGGGTTGCTCGTTCAAACGTTGACGAACATCATCAACTGTATTTTGAGTACTCTTGGCCTTCCAACTCTGTCTCTATGAGTAATGCTCCCTGTATCTCGGAATACATCAACACATCTTCTAAGTGCGCTGTAAAAATCTTCTTCAAGGACAGCAATATCTGGAAATTGTTGCCGAAATTCCTCTAAACATGGCACCGCCCTGTAAGTCTATTCACGGTTCTCTCGAACACCATTTCGAAAATATGATTCAATGATAAATGTTTTGTGTTCTATTGTAAAAACCATTATAATTGTAACTTAATTGAATTTTCAATATAAACTTATAACAACAACAACAGCGATGACAGTTAATGAATTTTAAAGTTTGCATTAGACATTACTTTTATTTTCCATGGCCAACGCTTATGTAATTACTTTTTGAACTCACGGTACTATACATAAGAAACTACTAGTTAGGAAGTCTTTAAAGAGAATCTTTACTGGCAGGCTCTCTGCAAGTCATAGGTTACTTTCATTTATGTAAACAATTATTCATACCAAATACTTATTATCCGTACTAAGGATAGATGAAAATTCATCGATTTCAATATTTAATTCATTCAGAAAATTATCTCCGTTCAAATTACCTTCAAAAAAGAACGGTCCAATTAATCTGTCGTTCAATATTCCACAACAAACGTTCACCATAGAGGAGTATTGCCTTTTGCATTCTATTACCCAGTTTGGATTTTCCTCACTCCACATTCTGGTATTTTGTGACGATACAATACCGTTAGTCGTAAATGCAGCTTCATCGGTGTATAAAATATTTTTGAGGAAGCTAGGATTTTCTAAGTACATACCTTGCAACCATAAACAGAATTCCATTCTTCTTTCAGTGTCGTCAGCCTCGAGTGTATGGAGAAATTTTGGTTTAAAGTGTTTCTTACCATTTTTTTCAAGCATTTCCAGACAGAATTTTTTCCAATATTTAAAACTCTACTTGCCTCTCTAACGCTTGAGCGAGGATTCTCATTAAAATAATCAAGAATTATTTGATTTGCTGGCACCACACGATTACGTTGCTGATTGGGGAGTTTGTTTATACTTTCCTGTTCGTTAAAAAATAAATTAATTCTAACTGTAACATGGTTAATGTTCCGTCCTAGATGTCTTCTGTTGAATTCTTCAGCAGCTTCATAGAAACTACGCATTCGGTTACCTACTAATCGTACAATTTCCACTTTTTCTTGTAAAGAATAAGCCATATTACTTTCGATAAGCATTACAAGGCAAGTAAGTCAGAGCAGTGACAATGACAGGGACAGTAGCTGTTGATTATTTTTCAAACTTTTATTTTCCGCGGCATACTTTGCTGAATTAATAGAATTTAAAGAATAAGCCATAATACCTCCTCTGATAAGCACTATAAATTCTATTAAGTAAGCAAAGTATGCCATGGAAAACAAAAAATTGAAAAATAATCAACAACTACTGTCACTGTTATTGTCACTGTCACTATCTCTGGTGGGCTAATTGAAATGACTACTAGGTATTTAATTTCATTATTATTGTTAGTTATTCTATTTCTTATTTGTTTGTTTTTGAGTTGTTCTAAAACAATAAAAATGTGTTCAATTTGTATACAGCTAAATTTACATTTAAAATTAAAGATTTTCTTAATTTTGGCTTACGTTTTTGTTGGGCTACCCTGTGGTAAATTTAGTTGTTGCTTGGGAAGCATTCGGTATTATTACAATATCCACTGTAAAGCTTGTATGGGTTCACAAACAGCTAACAGGCATAAGCCGATTAAGCATTATTGTCCTGGCAAACAAAATACATCAAGATCAAATCCTTGTCCGTCCCAAAGTTTGATTAATATATGCACACGACCCTGTTTAGGCAGGCAGGGCCTACGATTAAATATTACTCAAACTTCTCGAGAAAATGCTTGTAAATGCAGACAAGCTACAGGTCGGTCCTTATCTGATAATGCTGGGTGTAGTTCCCAAATGACGACGCAGTCTAAGCTGAAAGTAAATTGTAATATTGACTGTTGCAATATTTCCAAAATTTAGCTTCTTACATAACTTTTTGAACGATTTAATCTTTTTTGTTGTTGTTTTCAGACAGAACATACAAATTTAAGAAAAGAAAAGGCAAGTGATAATTTGGGACTTCGAGGAGGCAGTGTTCGCACTGTCAGTCGAGGTCACCCTGACCAGTGTTAGGTAAGTTACTCTAAGAAAGTAACTAAGTAAGTTAATCAGTTACTCGGCAAAAAAGTAACTATGTAAGTTACTAAGTTACAGAATTATAAAAGTAACTTGAATAAGTTACTAAGTGACCATAAAGTAACTCGTTGTTTTTTAAGTTACCTTTTTTTACGAGACGCTACTAATGTACATGCCATTACTACCAACTTAATATCAACAGAAACACACATTTATAAGCAATTGTTTATTAGCAAATATTCTATACGTGGGGGAAGGAACAGGCTTAGAGGAGCTGGTTCAACGATGATTTTGGGATTTTCCAAGGATTCTATTTTATTTTTCGTTATTATTGAAATATAGAGATGGTGAATGTATTTTCGTCTGAATTAGACACCCCCAACCTATGCACAGGCGTTAGGAATGTACTTCCCAGTAATCCGCATACCTGCTCAGAGAGCTTCTAGTTGTTAAAGGATTAAAGATTACTGGAAAAAGCTGTCACCACCCAAATAGGATCCATCAAATATTATTTATTATCGACTAAGTACAAGAAGGTATTCCTGTGCTCGGTATTAGCATTTGCATACTAAAGCATTCGAAATTTTAACAAATTCTTCAGCTTCAGGTATACTTTCTTAAATACTAGGCATTAAAAACCGAACATTTTAAAATATTTTACATTTGTAGCATGAAAATGTAACTTGTCATATTCAGTTACTAAAGTTACTAAATAATTGTAACGTGTTATAGTTACAATTACTGAAAACACAAAAGTAATTAAGTTACTATTAAGTTACTGAAAAGTAACTAGTTACTAGTAACGAGTTACTTTTACTTAGTTATTACCCAACACTGATCCTGACATGTGGTCCGATCGGCTGTGTGTTCGAACCCCGACTGAAGCGACCGTATCGCACTTAGTTAAGTTTAGGGTGCATGTTGCATGAATGGTTCGTATGTAAGGGACGCTCGCACCCCCCGGAAGTAATGCGAAAGCGGTTCCGGGAGGGAATACTTTTGAGTTGTTGCATTAATTTTTATTGCGAAGTCAATAGCAACTTAAAAAATTTAATATTATGGTAATTGTGTGACGTAGATTATACAACTTCCAAGAGCCGAGTTTAAATTAGGAAGCGCATTCAACAATGTGGGGGCATGTTAGACTTTAAGCAAATCTTTTCCTTAATTTTTTATACATTCGGTGACTGATAAAGCAAGCGATTGATTTAATTTCACTTTGCTTGTTCCCACATTGTTTTATCCGCATGTGATTATCGTTTGGTATAAATTTGCCTAAAGAATGAACCCAATTGCTTTTATAGGTAGAACGAGTAGCTGTTCTAGTTTTGCTTAAAGCACCCGTTTCAAATTTCATAGTGGAATAGTCTGAAACGTAGGTGGTTGAGGTAAATAAATAGGCAACATCAAATAAAACAAAATATATTACAAACAGCAGTAATGCAGTACAAAATAAATAATTCGAAATAAATACTAGTATATACAAGAATTAAGGTTTTACGCAAACGTACAACAATTTTTTACATTCTTACAACATGCAACAAATACAATGTAAATAGTTAAAATATACACCACTTTGACGTACAAATAAATGTGCATAACATTCAAGGCTACCTAACAATACACGCTACCAATAAATTATGCTACTAAATCTAATAATAAGATTAAATAAATACATAAATAAGAAATAACTGTAATCAACGAGAATTGTGTTCTAATATACCTGCAAGCAATATTTGTATAAAAACATCTTGTGATGTATGGCTTAGAGAAAGCACCAGTAGCTAGGTATAATTTTAACATACCATCAAGGTCTAAGAATTAAACGAACACTTTGTGTCAAACGGAAAAAACACAGCAGAGGTTTGAGTTTTTATCACAAAGACCGGTTCAAATACAATTTATTACCTGATAAGAAAGGCACTAAAATGTTATCTCCCACAAAACCAATGAAATCACCTACTTTTCAGTTTGTGTGGATAATCGCTAACAGCATTTGGGAAGCAATAACTCACTTACTATTTTAGTATCTTATAAATTTAGTTAATTGATTATGCGTTAGACATACTTTACTCAAAACAAATATAAACGTACCACCGGTGATATAAATTTTTTATCTTTATTTATCCTCCAAGGTCCAAGGTGGGCTTAAAATTAAAATTTTAAAATGTTTATATCCCACTCCTGATATTGCATTATCATATCTCGCTTTGCAGCAAAAAAAAAACGGTCCATTCTGTCTGTCATATTGTGTCAGGGGGTCGTCGTTCGTAAGAAATTTGTGAAGTTAGTCAAAATAGTCCTTGACTTTGATAGAGCCTCGGTATGACCATCGCAACTGCGACGATCTAATTTATATAGCTCGTCAAACCGGATTGAGTCGCTCTTCATCTTTTAAAAACAGGACTGAAATTGCAAAAAGTAAAATGTTACAAGAGTCTAGTATGTCTGTAAAAATGCTCTGTAGATTTACAGATATATATATTATGATCATCACCGTGGGACTGGAGCCATTTAGCTTACGTATGTCGCTCAACAACGCCGTCAGAATAATAAAACAATTAAGTTTTTTAATTTCCTAGAAGTAATACTTAAAATGTAAATCTGGTTTTAAGATTTAGAATTTAAACTAATTTGTGTAACCTCGGAAGGTTTCGTAATTTCCCGCCAAGCGATTAGATTAGGGCGTCCCCTGTTTTATGTGTTCCCAGATTGGGAGCATGTCGGGAGATTAAATTCAAAATAAACTTGAAAAATAGGTAACGTTTAATATTTATTGTTAAAATATTCATAATTCCCTCCAAACTAACTACTAAACAAAAGAAACTGTTAAATAGAATGTTAATAATTTCTATCTTTACAATTAATTTAATTAAACCTCCACGTTTTCTGTGTTTCGGCTTGATTTTAAATTTAAATTTCAAATTATTATTATTGCAATTATAATAAATTTCAAAGCCATCTCTGCTTCTTTCATGTATAAGATATTTTGTTCTATGTGACCGCATTCAAGGAGATTTAGAGCGGAGATAAAATCAAGGGCATGAAATACAATTTCACGAAAGTCACTCAAACAGTTATAAAAAATCAACCAACACGTGTGTTTCTGCACGTGCATTGTTGCCAATCTTAACGAATAAGACGTATCAACTGAATTTAGGGGATGTCTGCACGTGCCACGTCACCAATCATAACGAGTTAGGTGTACCAACTGTTAAACAACACTGATTTATTAAAATTTTTTGTTGGGATACGAATAAGGCTTCTAATTAACTTTTTGTTTTAATTGCTCGACACGTGTTCTTCTGTACATTGTTACCAACCTTAACGAATACGACGTATCAGCAGAATTTAGGGGATGTCTGCACGTGCCACGTTGCTAATCATAACGAGTACTAACTGTTAAACAACTCTGATTTATTAACATTTTTTGTTGGGATACGAATAAGGCTTCTAATTAATTTTTTGTTTTAATTGCTCCACACGTGCTCTTCTTAAACTTGTGCAGTTTCACACACGAGTCAAGCAATCAGTCATGCTTCAGGCCGGCCAACCCACTGAATTAAATGTTAATTGGTTAAATTTAGGTGAAAGTAGTAAACGGATCGTGACTAACAGATTCAGGTGAAGGAGGTCACGCCGTGAACGACACAATCCGGTTTTTATGGCGAGCACATTTTCATTCACAAATTTAGAGCTAGAAAACTACGCATGAGTATCGAAACGTTCGTGTTTCCTATTGTTCTAATTACAGATAAATAATTATCTTCATGGAAGTTCTAATATTTACTACTTGTAGAAATTTGAAGTGAATGTAACTGCAGTTGATTTTTAATTTTAAAAATGATGCCAGCCTGTGAAAGTAAAAAAGGTTGAGCGAAAAAAAAAAGGAGATATTGCTAATTTACAAAAAATGGGTTCTTCCGAATAATCTGATCAGAGGCGGAAACACGGATGATTTTGCTAATTAATTATAAATTTGGGACATTGCATTAATTGCAAAGGAATTTATTTTTATTTAGTGTAAAGAAATTCACATTTATTCATATTTGAAGTTGATTTTCAATATCATGTGGTCTGGATTCAATTAACTTTCCAATAGTTTTAATTTTGAATTTAAAAGAGTTACCACGGTTGTGCCTCCGGAGTAATTTGCTACACCTATGGATAGGAGAAGCACATTAAAATTCCTTGAAAGGAATTGCACGACGCCTGTGGAAAGTTAATAAATAATATTAATTATTAACAGCTATTAATTACTTTTCTTCGTTATTCAGTAAAACGGCGTGTAACAAGTTTTAGGTTGGCAACTCAGCCTTGAAGTTTATCAAATTTGCATGCTTTTAATACACTCTGTTATACAGGTTGTTATTTAATTCAAAGCGAATTAATTTGCTTAGCTATTTTTAGTTACAGAAAAAAAATTATTTAGGTTTATACCGGTCTGTCGAGAAAATAAACAAGATACCAGACTTCCGGTTTAAGCGGAAGTGACATGATCGCTTGACAATTTAGCTGTCTACAAGGGTAACAATGGGTGAGATGTTTGCTTTTGAGTAACGTAAGTAATCATTTGCAAATTTATATTTGAAAAATTATACAAACGTTATTCCAAATGCAAATATCTCGATTATAACTAACTTGATGTCGCCATTTGTGTGATAGTTATTTAAAAAGTAAATGTCAAATAACCAGATTTGTTTAAAAAATAGGTGTTACCAATGAAAAAAAGTAAAATAATGTCTTTTCCGGTTAACTGGAAGTCAGACAGTTTGATTTGTTTAACTCGATGTTTAAACATGAATTACTTTTATTAAAACATATGTTTTCTATAGTTACACATAAGTGACAAAATCAAATCGTCCTGAGTTTTAAATCACCCTGTATACTGATGTATGAGACAAAAAGCTTTTGAATTTACATTTGGTTATTGAAATTATAAGGGAATGGCCATCTCTATAATTTTTAATAATACTTGTACAATCAATTATCTTGCTTTCACCTTCAGAATAAATATTAGTTTACAATACCATAGACAAGAACGGATTCTATTTGTGTGTTTTCCCCAAATATTTTTATGTGTCAAGATTATAAACAGGTATTGAACTTTTATAACCAATAATTTTGCTGATTAACATCTACTTTCAAATTCAGTATTTAAGCCGTTCATTGTGCATATTCATTAGATATTGCTTGTCAAATAATTTTTTATCGTGTAGGAACCAATTGTTTATATTGTGATTAAACAGTCATTATTACTACCAGCGTAAAATTCCAGAATAAATTAGAAATTTGTAAATAATTAAATCCAATTGGAATTACCTCCTTTATTTATAAAATGCAATGTAATTAAAAGCCTTCTTTCAATTTTCCAATTCAGCTATTAAACAGAGAAAAGTGACCTCGAGCTATGAGGAACGAAACCGAAGAGAAATTAAATTATGAAAGTAGTAAAAAATTATATATAACGATCGCCATAAAAGGTAAGAAAATATGAAAGGCTGGTTCCTCTCACATTAGAAAAAAATTAACCATTTCTGTCTGAGTTATAAAAAAATCATTTTTTTACTCCACGGTATGGGTATTTTTACCAGTGCAGACATTCGCTGTCCAATAGGTTGTTTTGCAAAAAATTTGAAAAGTCTGTAATAACATTCGAAGAAGCCCACTTAAATTATTTATCATGTTTCGAGTATTTACTCCTAAAATACCAATAGATTTGACAGTAGGCTGTTAGATATGGTAAAATAATTTTGGATCAAACATTGTCTGCGATATTTAGAAAATGTATGCAACAAAGTGCGATGAGCTTAAAATATACTTTACTCTATTAAGTGCTAGTAAGAGACTTGTTAAATATATTTAATAAAGTTTCAAAGATCAAACACCTATTCAAGGTTCTTCAGAATTAATCTTTAAATTTTAACGAGTACATTTAGAAGCTGAATGCGGCCCAAAAAATATTGATCCACATTTCAGGTCAGTACGCCAAGTAATGTACGAATAATATAATTGAAAAAATATTCAACGTAATCCTGTACATGAAGCATTAAAGATTGTCTCTCAAACACCCTGTACATTTACTTACTAACGAACACCTTTTGCCGATTTTTAAACCATATAAAATACTTTAACTTCTTGGAGGATTTAAGATATCTCAAAGAATTAAAAGCTTCATCCTAAATACATTTACGAAAATCTACCACACCAAGCAGGTTCCGGCAGTTCGGAAACCTTCCCATATTACTAATCAAGGTTCTTAACATCATGCGCGATGAAGAATACTTTTACAATCATGTACCCATACCTTCTTGATGAAAACCCCATGCAAAAATCAGCGTAAGTAAAAGGCCACAACCTTGAAAAATCACTCATAGCACTGCATACCATTCAATTGGTTATTGGTTGAGCTCGTTGCCTGAAACCCTTCGATCCGTCCGGTCCTTGAGGCATCCTCACAATGTTCTCCGGAAGGTGGAACGCGGTGCTGTTGCTCCTTGACCTGGATCCGCTACTGTCGGAAGTTTGACTACAGGAAGACATTCTGCGGCTGAGGAACCCATTGGAGCCGCCTTCCAAACTGGAGATGCTGCAGGCGCTGAACTTTCGGGGAAGGAAGAGGCTGGAGTCGCTGGAATCGCGACTACCATGCGACATCCTCCTCTGGATGAACATGAAGTGGGCCTCGGTGCTGGACGCGGAGAGTCTCCTTTGAAGCCAGGCGGCGGGTTCGGTGCATTTGGATGGAAAATTGGCGGAGGAGCCGCGTCTTATTCGGGAACGGGGATCTAACCTCAGTCGGAAATCTTCAGTTTCCGAACTACTGGGACAGGAAGAGGTGGTGGTGTACTCGGAGGACTCGTGCAGGGACTTGTTGATACTGTTTTTGTTGTTTTTGTTGTTGTTCTTCTTCTTGCGTTCGGGGTGGGGAATGCCATTGAGCTCATAGACCTTAAAAAAAAGGAAAGTCTTTTGTAGAGAATTTCTTTGCAGAAACTAAAGTAGGATAAAATGCTAACCAATATGTTCTTAGTTAAATATTTTTGGATAAGTGATAAGTGAAACTTGGTACTGAAAATCCAAGATTTGTTATAGTTGTATAATTAGGTTTCCATATACGCTATATATTTATTGGTAAGATCTGTCTACGCAACATACTAGTAAGAAAAGTGGGGCTGGGAAATTGTTTTAGATTATCTAGTTCGTATGACGGTAATTGCGACTGCAACATTTTAATCATTCAAAACAATGTTTCAAACGTTCCTTTGAAAGACTCTGGATAAAAAATGAATGAGAACTTTCCTAAGAATTAGCTTTACATTCTTTGATGATGAAGTGTGCCGCTGTTTTCAATTGAAAATACCATACCCGTTATATAATCCGTGAAAATCTAAATTGTCCAACAATAGTTTGGAAATGGTGGCCAATATTATAATAATGATTTTCATTTTATATCTAAGAGACATATAAAAAATTCCATTTAATAGGGAGATTCAAAAATATTAGAAGAAATTTAAATATTTTAACAATTGAAATCCTATAAAATATTTAATTATTAGAAAACACTCGTCGACGTTATGTATTTCTAAAAACCACAAATAAACTACTTTTTATTGTTTGTTTGAACAATGTTAGCAGATAACGTTAACCGATTTTGTATCCTAACTCTTACAAGAAATACATGTATGTTGAGATATTTGATCAATTTGTGGTTACTGTAGAAAGGCTAAATAATAGTATCCTACTAATTAATTTTTAAGGAAGAATTATCAATTTAAGTGGATTAGGAAAACTTTCTTCCATTAGTATATCATTATGATTACTTTCAACCACTTGTAAAACATGACACACATAAAAGTAACATTTACTTAAATC
>JABXWE010011319.1:0-16220 GCA_014611495.1 Limonius californicus | reverse complement strand
TCCAAACTGTTTAGTTAAGGTTGGCAAGGTCTTGACTCTTAACAATTTCTCTGCGTATTTTCCCATGTTGATATATTGGTTTTTCACTTATTTGTTAACATATTTCACTATTAACACGAACTAGCAGGACTGGCAGGACTAGCAGGATCGCCATGTAGTAACCAAATTAAACATACATCGGTAAACATAAGTGTTTATTGGTTATTCGTAATAGGTGTTCCTTATAGGAACGCTCGCAATCGAATCCTCTAGTTTTACACATACATACCTTTTATAAAATTACCTTACTTGCTATTTAACCTAATAGTGCAATGACTTAACTATATGCTTACACACCAACTATAGGAAAGCTGAGTTGGCTGCATGTGCAATTACTGCAAGCTATTAGCAAAAGTTCAATAACTTCTAATAGGTACAAATTTATACACAGAAGTCCATCACAATTTCAAGGAAGTCTTTTCACTTGCTGTAAAACAGAGTTCAATAAGATTGCTAATAGCTTTACCAAGAGAGTATGATATGAACATACACCATTTATACGTTTCTACAGCAGTCTTAAATAGTCCAATTGATGAGGTAATTTACATGAAGCAACCAGAAAGATTCATTCATGAAGGAATTGAAGATAAGGTATGTCTTCTAAAGAAATCTATTTACGGATTGAAGCAAGCGGGAAGGCAGTGGTATAATTTGGTGGAAAGTGTTTTTAAAGGTTTAGATTGCAAAACTTTAGAAAGTGATTAGTGTGTGCACATAAAGAAATCTGAAAAGTCAATTATAATAATCGCAGTGTATGTCGATGACATGTTCATCTTTAGTGAAAACGAAGAAGAATTGAAAGAAACAAAAGTTAAAATCAGTGAAAAATTTCAAGTCCGTGACCTGGGTAATGCAACGTTTATATTAGGTATGGAAATCAGTAAAGGTATAAATTGTACTATGTTAACTCAGAATAAATATATTCAAGACATTCTAAAACAGTTTGGTATGCAAAACTCTAAGCATGTAAACACTCCTACGAATGTAAAGGAGAAGTTAGTTTTAGAACCAGAAGGTCAGTTAGGTGATAAAATTGATGTAAAACATTATTAGTGTTTAATTGGTTCATTAATGTATCTTGCAAAATCAACTAGACCTGATATTGCATTTGCTGTAAACAGATTAAGTCAATTTCTGATTAGTCCTAGACAACAACATATGATTGCTGCAACGCGTATTTTAAAATACCTGTAGGGAACTCCAAATGTAGGATTAAAATTTTGTAAATCAAAGAAAGAATTAATTTGTTATACAGATGCTGATTGGGGGAGAGATGTAAATGATAGGAAATCTGTCAGTGGTTGCTGTTTCATACTAGCTAATACTATATTAGTTGGATATCAAGAAAGCAATCATCTGTAGCTCTTTCTTCTACAGAAGCAGAGTATATCTCTTTAACAGAAGCTGCAAAAGACGTGTTGCATTTAAGAACGATTCTGTCTGAATTAAATTTTCATAATTTAATAGGAACTTTCACGATTATTTATAATGATAACCAAAGTTGTCATGATTTAGTTAAAAACGACAAAAATAATTCAAGAAATGAACATATTGATATCCGCTATCACTTTACTAGACAAGTAGTCGATAATAAAACTGTTGAGATTGTGTATAAGTCAAGAAAAAATGTTAGCTGATATCTTTACTAAGAGTTAAACATAATTACTGTTGTAATAAGTTAGGCATTTCTTAAGTTAATTTAACATTCAGGTTTGAGGGAAATTGTTGAAAATCATGTTTTGGTTATGCAACCCTGAATGCATTATATTAGTTTTTAGTGTAGTAAAACGGTTGGTACAAAAGTTGGTACGAGTGTAAGTAAGAAGTTGTGATGGAGGTTGAAGCTTTTGTTGTTTGTATTATATTATAATTCAGAAGTTGTTGAAGTTATCCTGTTTGTATTGTGTCATGTTATACAGCAGAATAAAACCTTAATTCTACAATATTTTACAAAAACACAACTTATGATACCTCACGTGTCAGCTACTCAAAGCCAATTTCTCTTGGCATGGACACGGATCCCCTTTGCCAACGTAGGCAACTCAACATACTCCCAAACACGTCACGGCAACATCAACAGCAAACACCACCCAAAATGCTAATCCATCTACAAAAGTACCCCTCCAAGGTTTTGCAACTACCCTAAAGTAAACAACAAGCAGCCCAGACACCCCAACATTCCCAAACAAAGACCAAGCAATAATTCTCAGTGCAATCGGCGGTATTAAACTACAGGAATATATAACAACAGTTGCTACAATCACAAACCCCAAAAATATAACCTTTGCCTCAAAATATATCAATCAATAGAATATGTATTTATTTTGAAAATAAATAACTAGCTGATGGTGATGACTTTGTAGCACGCAACAAACAAATTAAAATAGGAGGCACAACAGTTGAAGTCAGAAAATTGGTAACACCGCATAGAGAATCGCAATATCTAACGTCTGTCCTACTATCCCACACGCTATAATAGAAAACTGCCTACTTACATTTAAACTGAAACTAGTATCCTCAATAAGTTTTTTAAAGGTTGGCTACAAGACAGTCACATACTAAGTTTCAGAAGGCAAGTATACGTTACGCCAAACGAAAACATTACAACGCCTGATTCAGTTCTTATTAACCATTAAGGTACAACCTATCGACTATTCCTTTCGACAGACACGATATGCTACGCATGTAGACAAACAGGTCACACAACATCAACTTGCCTCCAATCGCACAACAAAATACACGAAGAAATGGTAAACATCAGTAACCTTAGCCAATCAACAAAGAAAAGCCAAACACCAAAACGATCAGCACACGACTTCAACTCATCAATAGGTCAAACACATATGAACACTGATAAACCGATAACAACTACTCCTGTGGAAAAAAGAAACAAGAAACCTAAAAAAGCACTCTCACAAGGAAACCTCGCGTTATTAGCAAATGTCAAAGAAATTATCCAAAGCTACCTACAATCATTCATCCTAACATATGGGCAACTAAAAGATTTTATTGAAAATGTTTCAGGATCAAATATCCCTATGACTGTTGCGTTAAATTATACAAATGATCTAAAATCACTATTAACGATGATGAAAACGCTTAACCCTCACCTAACAAAATACCTAAAAAACAAATTCACTAGATTCCAGAAAAGACTAAGACAAGCAATTGTGGAAGAAGCAGGAGATGATCCAATCCATCATCAGAAACCGAATACTAAATCATTCCAAAATGAACATAATACAGTGGAATCCCAACGGATTCCACAACCAACTAGAAGAATTTAAATTACTAATACACGAAACACCACTTGCTGTAATATGTTTCCAAGAAACGAACTTCAAAGATAACTATGTTGCTGAAATAAGGGGATACAACACATTTTACAAAAACCGCATCATCCAAAACAGAGCTAGCGGAGTTGGAAGCGATAGCAGTATCAATCACCTTTCCTAAGCATAAAGTAACAATTTGTAATTTATACGTACCCAACAACGTCGACTTTAGAGCAGACGAATTAAATAACATTACGTATAAACGAACTACCACATCCCATAATGCTTGTTGGTGATTTTAACAGCTACAGCACTCTATGGGGGTGCACAACAACAAATCATAGAGGCCGTATAATTGATAAAACTGATGACAACAACCTGATAATCCTAAATGATGGAAACTCAACACATAAACATGTCAAACATTTTCTGTCATTCACCTCACCATCATGTCACCGCAAATAACCCTGGACTACTCGTGGAAAACCTTGCCTGATCCACCAGGTAGTGATCATCTCCGAATAAGAATTACCTTGTTCAACAATATAACCCGAGAAACATAAAATTCCTCCACACCGCGTTGGAAACTAAAAAATGCGAATGGGAACTTATTCACAGAAACAATAAACTCTAATCTTAATGACCTTCAAGAACAATACAACGACATTAACACCTGCGTAGAATCATTTTCAAATACTACAAACGAAGCTGTAGAAAAGATCCTTGGACAACCCACACCAAAATGCAATCGGCGACCCACTCCTTGGTGGAACAATGATCGAAAAATAGCTCTACGGAAGAGTAAATCCGCTTTTTACAAATACAGGAAACATAAAATGCAAGAAAACTTTACTACCTTTAAAAAATGCAACAATCGCACAACGAACGTCAAAGAACGTACTTCGTGGATGACTTATATATCCTCTTTGAATAGCACATCACCGATAAGGAGAAAAATTAGAGTAATAAAAGGACGAAATTACATTGACAAGCCAATATCCCTATTTCTTAAAGACAAACTTACACAGAACCCAACAGAAACAGCAAACGCCCTAGGTCAAGCATTTTATAGCAACTCAAGCGATGAAAATTATCGACAAGACTTTCTTGAATACAAACTAGAGGCCGAAAAACAACCACTCAGGAACTTAACTATAGATGGCAGTCCAATTAACCAACCTCTAGACACATTAGAACTGAACAGTGTACTCAAGAATCTACGTAACTCCACCACAATACCAGATGGCATACCCTACATCTTCTCGCAAAACTTACCTGATAAGGGTAAAATACGCTTACTGGCTTGTATAACAACATCTGAATAAACATTGCTTTCCTGCAAAATGGCGAGAAGCTATTATAATCCCAATCCCCAAACCCGATGGAAATAAAAATAATCCCGAGAGCTATAGACCTATCTCTCCCACCTGCTGCATGTGCAAAGTAATGGAAAAAATTGTCAATACTCGGTCAATTTGGTTCCTAGACCACAACAACATTCTAACAGCTTACCAAAGCGGTTTCCGAAAAAATCAATCAACCCTAAACCAAATTATAACCCTAGAAACTGAAATTTTAGATGCATTTGTCAACAAACAACAAGTTATAGCTCTCAGCCTTGACTTAGATAAAGCGTACGACCTAGTATGGAAATGTAGAATTATAAAAATGATGTAACAATACGGAATAACCGGTAATATCCGGGAATATACCAAATTGTTTTTAAAGGAACGCTTCTTCAGAGTAAAATCCCAAAATACCTTGTCCCGCAAGTTCAATCAACATTATGGAGTCCCACAAGGATCGATCCTGAGTGTCACCCTATTTCTGATAGCCATCAATGACGTAGTAGAACACATCGAGACGCCAACTAGAATATCACGGTTCGCTGATGACATTGAATCCATCACGTCCCTCCTACAAAATATAATTATAAAACTCGAAAATTAGGCAAAACTGTCGGGGTTTAAATTCTCAACAGAAAAAACGAAAGCGATACACTTTTATAAAACAAGAAAGCGCAATGTACATATTCCTCCTCTAACATTGTTCAATAAAAATATAGAATACACACCATCGCTCAAATACAAAGGACTTTTGATTCCAGACACACCTGGATACCACATGTAAAATTACTCGAAATTGAATGCAAAAAGAGGATCAATGTGCTAAAAATCCTAGCAAACTACAGTTGGGGTGCAGATGCATCCACCCTCACCTCTATATACAGAAGCCTAATAAGATCAAAAATCGATTATGAATGCGTTGCTTACGCCTCAGCCACGCCAAATATTAAAAAAAGAATAGATACCCTCCAATACACTACATTGAGAATTTCCACAGGTGCATATATTGTACCAAACCCATATTAAGCATTTTATGTGAATCCAGGGAAATTCCACTATCCTACAGAAGACAACAAATATCGTTAAGTTATATATGCACATGCGTCTCGAACCCCAAAAATCCTAACCATCGTTACTTGATCAAAACATACAACAATCGTACTACCTTTAACAACCCCAAAAAAACCATTTCCGCCATACATCAGAATCAACAACATTTACACGTAGACAAAGTAATTCTACAATAAAGAAGTTCAAACAGTTATAGACAAACATAATATCAACATGTATAGTACTGAAAATGAAACAAAAGCGTTTATAATTGAAAGATATAATAGAACATTAGGGGATATACTGAAACCTTATGTATATAATTTCGAAAGATGGATACACGATTTGCCTTAAATTACTGGAGAGCTTAGAAATACTTGTCATAGAACTATAAAAATGAAAGCTAATCAAATCACAAAAGAAAACGAAAAGGATTTACTGAATACTGTTTATAATTATCAAATAATAGATAAAAACGAAAATACAAAGTTGGAGATAGAGTTGGAATATATGCATATAAACCACAATTCAGAAATAAATTTAAAGCGTACTGGACAGGAGAAATATTTATAGTATCTGGGGTAGTTATCGAAAATGTTATATTTTATAAACTTAAAGATCGGAATGAGTTCCCGCTTGAATATCGAAGCATAAGGACGTGTTTACGGCATCGCTCCGCGTGCATGATAGCAAGTGACTTCTGATAAACTTGTGCTTGTTATCACAGTGCAGTGTCGGCCGCAAGGCCAGTATTACTAAGATTAAAGTTATCGAATGTGCATCAGATTAAAAGACCAAAAACAACAAAATATAAGTGAACGCGGAAGCGTTGTTAGCCTAAATGGCTAACATGCACAATTTTGTACACGGACAGTATGTCCAACCAAACCCAAATGTTTATTATGAACAAAACCCACAATATTCATACACTTAACAGCCAGGACCGTACTCCCTGCCTATGCAACCCCTGCCTCCATTAATTCAAAACGTAACACCTTATACCCAGCAATCACAACCTATATTCTTATCTCAACAACCAACTCAAGACCTACAGTATATGCAACAAAATATACTACAGCAAAATACCGAGCCACAACATAACCAGTGGCAAGAAGTTCAAAACAAAAAGAGACTGAGAAGCCCAGAAGAAAACACAAGCTATAAGAGACAAACTAAACTTGGCGAATATTGGTTAAATGTCCCGGTAAAAAATAAATTTGATGCACTAAATGAAGAGAAAAATACTAAAACCGGTAAGGACCAATCGGAAGCAAATCTTAACCCCCCAAAAGCTCCCCCCATTTTTGTGTCGGGAGTAAAAAACTGCAAACCTCTTACTGATCTATTAAAAGAAATCGCTGGAAATAACTATACCATGAAAGCGACTAGCAGTGAGGAAATAAAAATACAGCCTAAAACCGATAAAATATACACGGCCATAATCAATGCTCTAAAAGCAAAAAGCACGGATTATCATACCTATAAACCGAAAGGCGAGAGAAATTTCCTTGTAGTACTAAGAGGGCTGCATTCATCAACAGATATAGAAGAATTGAAAGAGGACTTACGTTCGAAAGAACACATTGCGACAAATATTTGGAATATAAAGCAATATAAAACAAAAAAGCCACTACCTATGTTTTACATCGATTTACAGCAAAACGAAAATAATAAAGAAATTTACAAGCTTAACCTTCTTATGAACTCCGTGATGCAATTCGAGGCTCCACGTGTTAAAAGAGAAATTCCACAATGCAGCAGATGTCAAAAATTTAATCATTCGAAAAATTTCTGCAACAAAATCTCGAACTGCGTGAAATACGCAGAGCAGCATCTCACTAGCGCTTGTCCTAGAAAAGTAAGAGATAACAAAGTTAAATGTGTGAACCGCGGCGGCGATCATCCCGCAAATTATCGTGGATGCATGGTTTACAAGCAACTACAACAGTCTAAATTTCCCCCGCTGAAGGCAAGAAATACAACACAGCTGAATGCAGTCCCACCGACACAATTCAGACAACCTGGAATATCATTTCTACAAAAGGCTAGAAAAATGAGCAACAACAACAATATGTAAATAGTGCTACCCAATCAAATGTGTTTACATACAAGCAGAATAACGACGACATGGCGGAACTCAGAGAAACGATGAAAAAACTGTCGGAACAAATGAGCACAATGTTAAATCTATTAACAATCCTGATTAACAATAAGTCATAATGTCCCAAGTACTAAAAATTGCAATATGGAACGCCAACAGCTTGTGTCAACATACACAAGAGATAAAAATATTCTTACAAACACACAAAATCGACGTAATGTTAATTTCTGAAACCCGTTTCACAACAAAAAGTTATTTTAAAATCCCTCATTACACAATTATGATACAAAACATCCCGATGGGACAGCGCACGGGGGCAGGTGCAACAAGGAAATAAAACATTACGAAAGTAAAAAATACTAACATGACTACCTTCAGGCTACTAGCATCGTACTAGAAGACAATCTGGGGCCAATGATGATTTCGGCCATCTATTGTCCGCCTAAGCACAAAAACAAAAAGGCGCAATTTGACCACTTCTTTAAAACACTTGGCAATAAATTTATAGCTGGAGGCGACTATAACTGTAAACATAGGAAAATTGCCCACTAATAATCAGGGAAATGATTGCTAACAAACGTAAAATACGTGCACAATGGAGAAGAACCAGGTCAGCAGAAATCAAAAGGAAACTCAATAAAGCGATTAAAGAGTTAAAGACAATGTTCCTCAATCTTAAAAATCAACAAATACAAGATTACCTCGCCAACCTATCAGCCACAGAAGCTAGCGGCTACTCTTTATGGAAGGCAACTAGTAAACTAAAACGGCCGCAACAAACAATACCTCCCATAAAATATACCGATGGAAAATGGAGTAGAAATAACAAAGAAAAAGCCGACGCATTCGCGTACCACCTTTCCCAAGTATTTAAACCACACAAAACGGAAGAAAATACAGAAGAAGAAAGCAAAATACTAAAGTTTTTAGAAATACCTTATCAAATGGACTTACCCATTAAAAGTTTCAAAATGAAGGAAGTGAAAAGAGTCATCCTGAAAGAAACAAAGCCTAAAAAGGCACCCGGATACGACCTAATTTCAGCTAAAGTATTACAGGAAACTACAGAAAAATGCCAAAAAATGATTACCTTAATCTACAATACTGTACCAAGGCTGGGATACTTCCCCAATCAATGGAAGGTTGTCGAAATCATCGTAATACCAAAACCTGGAAAATCCCAAACTGAAATAACGTCGTACAGACCAATTAGACTACTTCCTATACTCTCAAAGATCTTAGAAAAACTCTTACTACAAAGGCTCAAACCCATCATAGAAGACAAGAAATTAATTCCAAAACACCAATTTGGCTTTAGCAATCACCATGGCACAATTGAACAAGTACACAGAATAGTAAACCAAGTAAATAGTGATCTAAAAGGCAAAAGATTCCGCTGCCTTCCTAGACATTAGTCAGGCATTCGACAAAGTTTGGCACGAAGGTTTATGTTATAAACTTAAAACGAACCTGCCACACCGCTTCTATCAAATCTTGAAGTCTTATTTAAACAACAGACACTTCTTAGTCAAATACCAAAATGCGTATACCAGCCTAAACAACATTAATGCATGAGTGCCTCAAGGGAGCGTCTTGGGTCCCACATTATATCTACTTTTCACCGCAGACCTACCATCCACCAGACAAACCACAGTTGCGACCTTTGCGGACGATACCGCAGTGCTAGCATCACATCCTAACCCAGTATCAGCTTCCAGAAATTTACAAATGAATTTAAATAAAATCCAATCATGGCTAACAACATGGAAGATAAAAGCCAACGAAAGTAAATCAGTGCATGTAACCTTTGCAACCAGAACCGACACGTGTCCACCTGTAACACTAAATGGAACTCAACTCCCACAGACAGAAGAGGTAAAATATCTAGGCTTACACCTGGACCGAAGAATGACATGGCGTAAGCATATATTTACTAAAAGGAAACAACTTGGCATCACATTTAGCCGCATGTATTGGCTCCTAGGGAGGAGGTCGCAACTTTCGCTAGCAAATAAGCTTTTGGTATACAAAACTATAATTAAGCCCATATGGACCTACGGACTACAACTGTGGGGGACCGCCAGTACTTCAAAAATATCGAAATTCTGCAGAGATTCCAAAATAAGGTGCTTCGAGTGATCGCGGATGCCCCTTGGTATGTGCCAAACTATGTAATTGAGCGTGATCTGCAAGTTCCCTCCATTCGTGACGAAATCAAAAAACAGTAAGTGAAATATCATAACAGACTTGAAATCCATCCTAATGAACTGGCTAATAACTTAACAGACATTACCGGGGAAGTTAGGCGGCTGAAACGTTTCAAGCCGGCGGACTTAACTACTAGATTCAATTAGTTAGATTTAGTATATTGTAAATACCATGTAGTCAAAATACCTAATTATCAGGTAGTAAGTTGCAAAGAGGAGGATCAATCTCTACATGTCCATATTATTAAGTCACAAAATTTACCTATTGTTCTCTCTTTGAACAGGTTGTAAATATCCATGGTAACAAATAAAAAAAAAGATCAGAATAGTGAGGATATTAGATGACCATTTTACGAATGGGAATTTCAATAAACTAAATATTATTAAGGATAATATTTTATCTAATAAATGGAACAATCAAGGAAATGTTCTTATTGTAAAACTATTAAACCTCATTCAGAATTTGTTAAATCTGCAAATAAAACGTATGGAATTGCGTACATGTTATACATGTCATAATGAAAGAAATAATTGTAATATATGTTTAAAGGTTTTACCAACACGACACAATTTAATTTTTTCTTTTTTCTTTGAAATTATTTCCATCCTAGTCTCTTTGTTTACTTTCTAAGAATTTTTAAAGTTTAAAGTAAATCCTTTTATTTTCATCATAGTTTTCCTTTATTTGTAGAAAGATACTAACTCTTTGGGATAACCATAAATCACATCAATCATATTTTCCTAATTCACCTGTCCATTCCGTAATAAACAAACTGTTTAGTAAAGAAACTGTTTCTGCAGTATTTGTGCCGTCATCTATGTAAACAACTGAATCTGTATCATAATAAACAATTTTCTCTTTTAATTTATCTAACATATCATACAGTCTTAACCTGGCATGAGACGTTGTAAATGCTGTTATATGAATATTAGTTTTATTAATATTTTCAACCCAAAAGTTTTCATATTTATCAGTTACTTCTATCTTATCTTCATTCAGACTGACGACGTTGGTTATTTTTAGTTTATGATCCAACCATAATTCATACCATCTTTTAATGTCATCTACTTGTTCCATTTTGCTCATGTTTTGTCTTTGACCGAATTTACCCCAAAACCTATTCATACATAACTTAGCAACTTCTAGGATTAATTATGTTATGGGCGATTCTAACTTAATAGAATCTTTCCAGCAAATAATTTAGGCGTATCCTCAGGTCGGATACGAAACAAAACACGTAAACACCAAGATGTTTACAAACAATGTATTGTCACCAGTACAATAGAAATAAAACAGTAAAGTAGAACACAAATATTACTGAATACAAATCTAGGCCCGGAGCGTGAGCAAACCAAAATCCCCAAGAGATGATTGGTTGACAGTAGATTTCGATTCTGATGTCTTTCAATTTTCACAGTATATTGAATCATAATATATACATGTCATCCTAAAATTAAGATTACCTATATAAATTACAACTCAATGGCTGTGCAGGAGTTGTCCTCCTCTTCAGCCGGTACTATATGAAACATTTAGTATATAAAAAAATCTAAATAATTAGATGTTAAAAAAATGTACTATTAAAAAACAGCAAAACGCATTTATGGTGCTAGCGGACTGCTAGTGGGGTTTCTTCCAGGATGTCCTGTAGGTCTTCGGATATGGCCGGGGCTTCACCAACGAAAACGGCAGGCGGATGCTTTAGTTTTTTCTTGGGCTTCTTGCGGATGGTTGTTGAAGTGCTTGGCGTTGGTTTTTCTTTTACAGTATTGTACTTCGTAAATATCTCAAATTTTATATGCTTTTTCTAATGCTTTATTTATGCAGGAGTACAATATGCTCCTGTAACAGCTCTTTCTTCGTCTGAATGATTACATTTTATGCATTTTTCTTTTAAATATTTTAAACATAGTGCATATAGCAACTTGAATCGAATCAAAAAGTTCAAAGTTTTTAATAATAATGGGGTGACCAATAGGATAATCGTCATACAAGTTGACTGTTGGATATAAACTACAAACATCTATATGTCTTAATTTTTTATTTACAAATTTTAGTTTAGTACAGTTTGTTCTTCCACCAAAGAAAGCATCTCTAGGCTTTAAAGGTTCAATTATTTTTATAAGGCAGGTGAATACAATTAGCTGGTGGTACGCTTTTATCCCACGCAACAGAAAAAATATCACCAAATCGCTGTTTTGTGATGTTTCGATCTTTGTATCTTGTCCAATATTGGAGTACCTGATCATCCCAGTGGTATTCGAAAGAAAGAAACGCAGATTTGTCCATGGCTTGTAATTCGTGGGTCGTATTGCTTAGCAACCAAAAAAGTCCAAGATTATGTCATTCTGCTACCTACCTCGACGATCGTATAGTGCAGATGACAATTAGCACCATCAAAAATTAATAGACATTTTCCCGATGGTTTATATTTAACTAAATGCGCAATCCAGGTGCAAAATGTGGTAATGTTCATGCTACCATTAGGGGTCATAAGCACCAGTGATCCCGGTGGCAATGTGTCTTTCCATTCTGGTTTTTATATTCTCCCTTTGAATAAAATTGTTGGTGGAATTGAATTATCACAAGCATTGCCACAGGAGACAATGGTGACGTTTTCTCCGTGCTCTGGTGCTACGAGATGTACACGTTTTGCGCTATTTTTCGCCAGCACACTTTGCTGATGGTGCAAACGCAACCTGCAGCCTTTTTATAGACATTAAAAATCTTCTCTGGGATATCCATGAGATCCAATTCCAGAAGAACTTCTTTCAAGTTTACGGAATAGTCATTTGCTATAAACCTGTTTAATTTCTGGGCACGCGCCGGGTTCATACTTTGTGCTTTTCTTGGTCTTATTGTAGGATTCCGTTTCAAAAACCCATTAAGCCAATACCGGCCAGCCATTTTGGACATGGCAGAAAATTTGTTTTTTGTACCATTTTCGGTGCAGAAATTGAAAACACACCTTCGAAGTGTCCTTGATGTTAGCGGGTAAACCACTTCTGCCAATCGGACTATTCTTGTAGACAGTTCCCTTTCTTTTCTTCATTATCAGTCAGTACTGGTTTCTGTCCCATTTTTAACTTACTGGTTCGGCTACCATCAACATATCTGGATAGAGTCCTTCTCGGTATTGAAAATGTTTTTGAAGCCCTTTGACGAGACATTCGACCTTCCTGCATAGCTGCGACTGCATTTTCCAAGTCTCACTTCCCCACTTGCTTCGAATGCCCCGATTTCTAACTCTACTAGTCATACCTGTTATAATTTACACTAATAAATTTTACGATAGCAAAGAGTTAACATGCTGACAACATGCGCATACACGTGCTAGCAATATGCCCATGTGCAGTGCATATCGCCAACTTCGCATGGTGGGCATATTGCTGCACATGAAGTAAAACTAGATTGGATTATGTTTTTATCTAATGTTTTACTGCAAATCAATGATTTTTTATCATAATCTAAGCTTCAATATATGGAACACAAGATATTGCGATTCAATAACACTTTTTTTTACTTACTTTACAATAAAAAACGTGCCTCGTAAATATTATAACCGTCTTTTAAAACAACGAATTTCACTGACACCACTCGCTTCGCGACATCTACTAGCCGGATTTCCAGTTCAGATAGTACAGTGGCATAATGGCAAACTATGCGTGTGACATGTGCTGCCATCTTTCGCGAAATACTGCCAACATGCGCATATTGTAATCGCCTACCTTACCTGTCGCCGGGAAATTCTCGTTCATTTTTCGTAATTTCAGAAGAACCCTGAGGTTAGGTTGTTCAAAACTTAGTCGGAGTATTAATTAGATGTATTTATTTATTAATTTAAAATGTAGAGTCGATTATTAAAAGCACTATCACAGCAAATTAATTTATCATCATCAACGTGGGGAAATAAATAGAAACGTATTATTTATTAACAAGTCAAGATTTAACATAGTAATATAGTCCAACTTTAAACTACAGCGGGAAATCATAGACAATGAACAACAAACACAAATTCAAAACTACAGCAGCAGAGATGAAGTTCCTCAGGAAAATCGCAAGAAAGACCAGACGAGATCGGACAAGGAATCCAGCACACACAGAGCAGCTACAAGAAGTACCTACCAGTAGGTAAATTACAACAACAGAAAATAGACAGACGACATGGTATGAACACCTAGTAAGAATGAGAGATAGTAGATTACCAAAAGAAACGTTAGAGGCACGCGCAGGATGGAGAACAAGTGGAAAGATATGGATGGACAATATAGAAAAACAAGCGAGGAACTGAAGGAAGACGATAGCTGAAATGAGAAGAATCGCAGTTGACAAATACAATCGATGAATCTATCAAGAGGCGCCCAGTGTTTCACGATACACGGGAATAGATAAAGAAGAAGTGGCGAACTGGTAAGTTTTAATGTGATACGAATAAAAAGTGGTGAAAAAAATCGAAAGAAGAGAATGACCGGATTAACCACATACGTAAAAAAACCAGAATACCTATCTATCAAAATGGACCAGGAACACACTCATAGCCACCGAAATGGACTGTTCTAGAAGGAGCTACCGGAAATCGCACTTAGACCGAGTAAGAAACGAAACCGTAAAGTATGAATGTGAAAACAAACTTTGCAAAAGTTGAAAAGAATCAGTTCACATCGTTTGGATACACCAGGGAGAGGGATAATGTAGATAGCCCAGAAAATTAACAGAGTGAGTTCCGACAGAAACACAAAAAAGAGGACAGTCCAAAATGAGTTGGAGATGAAGAAACCTCCAAGAAGAAACGTGTTACGACCGAAGAAGATGGAAGCCGAAGCCGGAGAACCAGTACCAACCGTAAGAAAATAGGCCAATTTGGAGCTTGATATCTCGTATTTCGGCAACTAAATGGCAGCTTAATTGCCGAAATACATGTTTACGTGTTTTAAATATCGTCGTGGTTTTCCAAAGTTTCTATGCTTAAAACAGTAAAAATACATCAGATTGATTGAAATTTATAAAGTAGTGGATCCAAGAATAAAAATAGATAAATGGGCTCCAAATTTGAACTGGGAAAAAGGAGTAAAACAGAGAGATCCATTATCCCTCACCATATTCATGTCTGATAGAAAGTGTATTCCAAAACTCTATGAAAAATGAGGAATGTGCGGAGTGGAAATTGTAGGTAAATTACTAACTAATTTTAGATTGGCGTGTATAAAAAATAAAACTGCTAATACATTTTGATAAAACTAGTTTGATGCGCAGTACAACCAACCATAATTGAAATAAATAAATAGACAATGCTATGGTAAAAAGCGCAGAGGAGATGACATACCTAGGCCAAACGTTATCGTTCGAAAATAACATCCGCAGAATGATACTGAAAATAATAAATTAAACTTCTCAGAAAAAAGGCAGGTCCTGCAAGTCTGTCAATTGAAGCTCTACCACTTGACTTAAAATGCAGTGTTCAAAACATGTGTACCAATCACACTGTACTAAGGATGTCAGACATGATCACTAACTAACGTTGCCAACAATCCTTTGGGAAGGACAGTCCTTTTTTAAGATGTTTTGTTCTGTGTCCATCCTTGACATCACGAAGCACGCGAATTGTCCATGTTTTTGTACTCTTTACTTTTTTCTGGCGTCTTCTTTTTGTTTATACAAAGAAATTTTAATAAGGACGGTGAACAGCGGTCGGCGAGAATCAGAACTTATGCCACTCTCCCAGTCTGTTGGTCTCCCACTCTCGCATGCTCTCTAACGAACATCACTTTTCTTACAATTAATTGGGCTATAATTAAATTAAATGCTGACATATGGACATAAGAATGAAAGCAGAAGCCATAGCAAAATATATTTGAGTGAAAGCATTAGAAAATGTACTATTAGGTACTTACCTAAGTTAGAAATCGCGAACCACCACTATTGTACCTACTTAACCAAAGCCGATGCTTCACGTAAGTACAACTTAGGTACTTACAATAGAATGAACATAAGGAAAGAAGAAAAACAGTCTATTTTTGTAAAATGAGTTTTATGATTTTTATGAATTAGAAATTTATTTCCTTCGTGATTTTTTTTCATGCTATCCCATTGGCATTTGATAATCTGACTAGTCCTTCTATGTCACCTCAGGAAGTTGGCAACCCTATTACCAACTGACAGAAAAAATGGAAAATACTAAAAACACAGGACAAAATGGAAAGG
>JABXWE010011318.1:0-10295 GCA_014611495.1 Limonius californicus | reverse complement strand
TCAACACCAAAGCGTATTTAGAACTTTAGAGGTAAATTCGGGACGAACTGTTTCGCCAACATTTTGGAATGTAAGCTGGGGGTATCCATTAATACAGCTGCAGTGTTCCATTTCCATGCGTAACATTTATTCAAATGGATAGAGACCCGAATTTCCACAACTCCCCCAACCGGCAGCGTTTTCGCTCATCCCAACTGTCATATTAACGTATCTAGGTTTACATTCAAAACACAAGCCATTTTGTCCGAAGCAACAGCAAACTAAACGACGTGGAAGTTCTGTAATTCGGGTCTCCGTCCCTGAAAGGCCACATTCGAAACAGATTTGGAGTACGAGGTCAGCATCGGGGCCACTAATCTGTAGTTAAACATCCCTGGGACAGACAAGCTGCTAAGCCAACAGACTTGACTCTTAATCTACCCCGAGCTTCGGCAGCGTTATCGAACCTATGGCGGTGTTATGCAAACTTACATCTAACAATCGAGATTAATTTTCGATTAGTTGTTTAGGCCCTCCGCGCTATTATTAATAATCTCTCGCTAATTTGCATGCTACGATGGCGGCCTCGAACTAACTGGGGATGCAGAAACTCGCCAGGAAAAGTTCGCTTTTGCATACCGGGAGTTCTCGCGAAGTTACCAAACTTCAGCGTAAAGGGATGGCTTCCAATGTTGCTAGTCACGCATTGTGGAATGTTCGTAAACCTTGATCAGATTGGACCTGTTAAATTTCGCATATTTTCTGTAGTCTTACTTCTCCGTTATCTGCTTTTTGACTTTACTCCATTGTTATATAGAATTCATCGTTTCCCTCTTCTTATTTTCACCCTTCCCTTCACCTCCAATTTTCGTTTCACATTTCTTCCTCTTTAAATTAATTCGATTATTACCGCTAGTAATATAAACTATATCGTGACACAGGTTCGGAACCTTTGGGCGTGATAAATCTATCCGCTATTTCTTCAGTTTTTCGTCTTCCCATTTTTACTCTACTACTTTTCGAATATACTCCCGCTAGCGTGGAATTTCTCCTTCTTTTGGTTTTCATATTACCTTTTTCTTCAGTACAACTGTCACTTTGGTTTGCCCGTGAAGTTAACTTTCTACTTTTCTGTCAGCGGGATGGCTGTTAATACGAGGCAAAGGCAGAATCTAAAGGGACTGTTTTGTTTTCCCGAACGAATGTATCCCTTTGTATCCCAATGTTAAGTAAATTTATAATGGGTGCGCCATTATGTAATTGAAGCAAGGAAGAAATGCGGGCAGTGATACGTTTTCTTCACTGAGCGAGAGGGAATCCTGTAGAAATAATTCGCAAAATGCAGCAGCATTATGGGGTGACAGTTGTCTAAGCAGAAGCAAGGTTTATAAGTGGATTGATAGTTTAAAAAATAGGCGAATTTCAGTTTATTATGAAGAGTGTTCAGGTCAAGTCTTCCACTGCGAAGAGGGAGTTCAACGAATGATTGGCATCAAATCGGCAAGTACAAATTGATAGGGACCTCGGTGGAGCAGTGCGAATACGCGCTCCCACTCCAGGTCGCAATAAAATGCGGGCGGGGTGTTCGAATCCTGGCTGAGGCGATCGCATTTCACGTAGTTAAGTTTAGGATGCATATTGCATGCCCACACCCCCCTGAAGTAATGCGAAAGCGGTTTCGGAGGGGGATGGCAGTCAGTATGAATGCAAAAAAGGTCAACATTCATGAAATTGCAGCTGAATTAAATATTAGTCAGGGTTCAGCATATTCGATCGTCCACGAAGCACACTATTTTCGAAAAGTTCGTAATAGGCCGCCTCTGGCCAAAATAACGATCCGGTGTATTAAAGATCTTGGTTTCGAGCTATTCGACCAACCATGTGTTGCTATACAGCCCTGACTCGAGCAAGTGCTTTCTACCTTTTTGGGCCGTTTTAGCGATGCAGAATTCGTTATGCAGGAGACCAACAACTGTTTTTCACTTTTTTTCAGTTTTTAATACACTGGTTTTCGTGATTTGACTCATTTTTTCATGGAACTGCTCGTATTGTTGTTTTTATTCCATACGTTTCTTGTTTAGGATATTCTTTCTCGTTTCTGTTAAAATTAACATTATACCTCTTCATTTTCTTCTTTTTTGCATGGAAATAAATAGCTGCTAGTATTGATAGTTATGTACATCAACAATAAAGTACATTAATTATCACGCAATGTCTTATAATAAATTTAACAAAATATACTTGTCTCTACTACTCTCCCAGCGAAGCTCAGAGGAGGAGAGTCTTTATGTAAAATTTTTTTTTACAACAACCTGTTCAGAAAATACATAGTTGCTATACACGGCGCTTAAATCTGATAAAAATTCGAGATAAAGTCGTAATGAGTGACGGCGCCAACGGAAATATCACTAGATCCGACACTGCTTAAGTTCCACGTTACTTCAAACGGCAATCCGAAGGTTGTGCGTGATGGAACTTACCTTTTCACGCAATTGTTCCTAATAGAAATGTTAATTAGGCCCCGCAAACAAAGGGGCGCAACAAGCACTCTCAGCTGCTCTTACAGGGATCTTCACATTACTTTTAACAAAGATCAAAATAAAATAAGAGTTGAGCATTTACTTAAATTAAAGAAGCGGACAAAGTACACGCAAAATTTGGACGTGAACAAAGATAAAACCTTATTTAAAAAAAAGCAAACACAGTTTAAAACAAACAGTCTTAATATTAAACAAGATTACGCACAGGTAAACCCAAAACAATTAAATCTAAGATAATAATACCTTAAAAATAGATAGTGCAGAAAGGCCTTGTACACACAGTATTTTCTTGTATCGCTAAAATTCTTCGCATAAAACATAGAAAATATAAACTAATTGCTTAGGATTTCACAAGAAACGGCGTGCGTTTCCGGTAACCTCTCCCGGTAACCTAAATGGGACAGCTAAAGCATGGCTAACAATGCGTTTGAAAATTTACCTTTTTGGATGGAAAATTGGCCCTGTAGGGGTGTGTAAAGCTTGAGGCAGTCCCTAGGTGTAGGGGTGGAGTTTTTACAGTTGCTTCTCTCGAAACCGCTTGCGTTTGGCAGATTTTTCAATATTACGTCATACGAAGAAACTTCCCCAATCGGTACTTTAAGCGATATTTTCGGAATTTTTTGGAAACCGAATATTCCCCTTTTTTCCAACACTGATTCGGACGCCCGGGGGTAATTTTAGCGTAACACTCAAGTCAAGAGCTAAAGCCTTAGGTTTTTTCACGCACTTAACAGTGCAAAGACTCGGATTAATGCTGCGTTTGCAGAAAGATAAATAAACGTTGCGCATACAGGGTGCATTCAATAAAAGCGGCCGAACGTCACATACTTTTATGAACCCGTGGTGCTTTGTTATTTGTCTCATATTGTTTCCGTTTTCCTTTCCTCTAAGTTTACATTTATTTCCTCCTTTTCTTGATATTCCTTTTATTTCCTTTTGTCATTTCGTTTTTTGAGAGTTTTTATTTTCACGCATATTTCTTTTTTGGTCATTTTATAGCTCATCTTAATTAGCACTTACACGATGTTTCTCTTGCAGTTTGCTTCCGTTTTCACAGTGTCTACTATTAGCTGGTTTTCTTCTATTATTGAATCTGCTTAGGGTCATCTTCCCTCTCGTATAATATTTCTTCTTCTGCATTTCTTGGTAACTGTAGTAGTGTAGTTGGTTTTTTTTTATGTTTCTCTTTTTATCATGTTCTGGGTACATCTTTCTTCTGTCATTCTTACGTGTTATTTTCATCCTACTTAATAGTCTCTTAATTTTTTGTTCCTATTACTTTCTCTTCTAAATATTACTACCACCTCTAATACTTCTTCTACGGCGTATCATCCGCCTAATTGTCTTAGTACTACTACTTTTTCTATTACCTCTGCTTCATCTACTATTTTCCATTACTATTGCCGCTATTTCTCATTCAACCAGTCTTAATGTCACATCGCCTCTAATCACTGTTCTTCCTGCCATTTACGATTCCACTTCTGCTACTTCTACTGGCTTTCCTACTGCTCCTGGTACTGATATTTTTCCACTATTTCATCATTTACTAATTCTTCTCACACCTATCCTTCCTCTACTATTCAACTGCTCTTGGTATTACTATTCTTTTACTGCCTTTCGCACATCATCTTCTCCATCTACCACTTCTTTTCTTGTACTTTTTCTAGTACTCGTACTATGTTAATGCTTTTTTATGACTTCTTCTCGTATTAGTTTTTGTCTCTCCTACTAAATTTTCCTCTTTTTGCTTTTCCTTTTGCCACTTTTCTTATTTTTACTTTCCTTTTTGTTTCGTGTATGCTTTATATTGTTTGTTCTCTCTAACCTGGGAGAGTAGCACAGTTTACTAATTGTTTGTTCCAATTGAATTGATCGTAGCAAAATCTTTAATTGTAAGTTAAGTTTAGCTCCTGACTAAAACAACTAAAATTAAGTTTCTTAACTGTTGAAAATTCTGTTATATTTCGACACTAAATCTCTTCTTCGCTATTTCTATTAATTATAAAAACGTCTTAATTAATTATATGTAAACACAGGGCAAGCTTAATTTAAGGTGTGAAACTTTTAGGTTTTATTTGAGGTTTTTATTACAGAGTTATTGCTGCAATAAAGTGTTAGCACAGTTATAATTACAAGATGGAAACTGTTTGTTTAGGCCTCGTTTTCTGTGATACAATGATAAAAATACGTTACTGCTTCATAAAAAGGGACACATAAACTTGCACAGGAAGCTGCTAAAGTGAATGGTTTAAATGTAGCAGTGAATTTAAACCTTTGCAGCGATTCCAGATAAATTGTTTTTAAACTTTAAAACTGACTGCTGAAATATAGGAAAGATTATCTTATGTATTGAGTTGTATAATAATTCATGAATAATTCCGCCAAAATTGCTAATTACGGAAGTTTCCAAATTTTTACAAACAAGTTTTTTTTAAGGCCGTTGTTCGCTTGCACAACGAAACTCACTTTCACTGCTTGTTATTATTGGAGGTGGAATCGATTTATCCATATTAGCAGCTTCACTGACCTCCGCGTGGGTCGCAAGTTCACAGGAATGATTTTTTCGTCCGCTTTTCACATAACGCCGCGCCGGGATTGAAACCTGCGAGCAAACAATGAATTTATTGTTGCACGTTCAAGGCCGCAATTAACGACGTCGATTAAATTAAACGCGTTAAGTCGTTATTGCTTTCGCAAACAGCAGAGAATTCCATCCCACCAAAAGGTATTTACAATCAAAAGAGCCTCAACATTCCGCCAACTGCTTAAGTTGTTTGCAAAAACAATGGGGCAATTATGCAAATCGATTCGATCGATTTTTAATTAACACGAATCCGCACATAAAGAACACTTTCAAACTCATTAAATGCAGGTGCAGGTGCGCACACGCTCGACTGCTTGAATTCTTAATTCAGAAATTTTTGCTGCCGCATTAGTCCAAATTGGAAGAAATTGTTTTATCACACGTTACGGCTGTTGAAGCACTAAAAACATATTTTAATTAATTTTTGAAATTAAAGGAAGTAAATTGGCTCGTAACTACACTGCGATATTTAACACTGTGTGGTCTAATTAAAGCTCTATGACACTGAGAGCTGTAATTCAAATTTCAAAGATACACTTTATTATTTAAGGTTACTTTTAATCTATACTAAAACATGCGAAATGTTATAAAATATATTAAGCGACTGTTTTGGTGTATTGAGCAATTAAGAACATACGAATTTTAAATATATTTATACCACCAGTCTTCTACTAATTCTTATAAGAACTTAATTCGTGAAAAAAAAGAACAAAGACGAAATTAAAAAGAAAATTCAGTTAATGTGATGGGCGAGAAGGCTTGATGCGTCTAAATTGCAATAATATAACGTGATTTCCGCTATAGAAAACCACTAAATGCAAGCAATTAGTACAGTTTTATACGAAAAACGACGTGTCTTGAGCTAGAAATAACATTAAAATACCAATAATGTGTTTTTTGTGATTAGAAACTGCTAATAATGCGTTTTTTGTAACTTCCAAATTTCAATAATATAACGTGGTTTCCGCTATAGAAAACCATTAAATGCAAGCAATTAGTACAGTTTTATACGAAAAACAACGTGTCTTGAGCTAAAAATAACATTAATCCACCAATAATGTGTTTTTTGTGCTTAGAAACTGCTAATAATGCGTTTTTTGTAACTTCCAAATTTCAATAATATAACGTGATTTCCGCTATAGAAAACCATTAACTGCAAGCAATTAGTACAGTTTTATATGGAAAACGAAGAATCTCGACGTGTATTGAGCTAGAAATAACATTAAACTACTAATAATGCGTTTTGATGCTTCTAAATTGCAATAATATAACGTGATTTCCGCTACAGAAGTTCCGCACAAAATTCATAATCTTGTTATATGTAATATTTTTTGGGAAAACCCTAAAACAAGACAATTTAATTTTTCAGACATTTCCTAGAATTTTTTTATGGGTTTCTTTCTGTAGTATGACGCCGGCATTACTTTTTTAAGTGGGAATTCTATTTTCCCTCCTTATTGCGATAGACCTCATCACCAGTTAAATGACGGTAGAAAAAAAAGGAAACCCACTTAACATTTTTTTGAGAGAAATACACAAAGTTTAAATATTCAAAATTTATTTTCCATTAAAGTAAGAACATTATGAAAAAAATTACTTAACCGAAATATTCAAATTGTCCACAATTAGCCAATTGATATCGACCAGCACGTGTGTAAACACTTTTATTTTGCTCAATAATTTTCAGGCTTTCCATTTTTAAACGAATCTGACGCTTTAAATAGGCTCAATTGTTTTGCCTACTAAAGTAAACTCGCCGCGATGTTACATATCCCCATAGAAACGATTGTAGCGGCTTTAAGTCAGGTGAACGCGTAGGTCACTCAAACGGCTCTCGCCGCACTAACTGTCTATCAGAGAATACATCGCCAAGAGACTGCAGAACTTGTACGCCAAAGTGGAGAAGAGCTACATCTTGTAGAAAGCAACAGCTTGCGTGGGGCTTTTCAGGTTCTTCATTGTTCGGAAAAATGCATTGAAATTTTCTCATAAATAGTTTGGATTGTTACCAAGGCGTACATTTAATTCTTCGCAAAATTGTAATCCACGGTCTGGATCATCTTCATTTAGTTCGTGTACCAGTCGTTTTTTATGAGAGTGGTATCTTTCTATTTCAAACAACTTTACTAAAAATGAATGGCTGGTATTAATGTTCCAACCAATATGCTTTGTAGAAGTATGAGGACACTCTTCAGCTTCAAGCAACACATTCAATTTGATTTACTCACTTATTTGAGGTTGACCTTGTCGAGGTATATACTCCACGCTCCTAGTTTCCAAATCTTGTAACTATTCTATTCACTAGGTATCTTGCAATTGGAATGTTAATGATTAAATCACTCGCAGGCTTCCTAGTGCTCTCTTAATCTATAGCCGTATCCAACCATCATTAGAATTTCTATTCTTTTCCGTTCACTTACACCTTCCATTACTACTTTTATTATAAAACATTTATTACTGTTTCATAAAATGCCAATGTCTACAGTATGACGTTACTAAGGACACAGATATGGTGAGTTATTTTCATACATGCTGGTCCATGCCAACTGGTTAATGGCGGGCAATTTCAACATTTTCGTTGGATAATTTTTTCATAGTGATCTTATTTTCCACAAAAAAAATTCTGATTTTTTCCTTTATGTGTATATTATTCAAAACAATTATTATACGGGATACTAAGTTTTTATATAACCATTTAACTGGAAATGAGGTAATAAATAAATTAAATTGAAAAATTCCAGGGTTTCCCAAAAAAAATAATATTAAATAATATAATTATTAATTTTGTGCTTCACTTGACACTGTATATTTTGACCTAATACGACTAATAAATAAATCATCAGTGGTCCATTTCAAACTAATACAGAGGAACTAATTAATTTATATATTATTATTAAACTATTTCTAGCGTGTTTAGATTTTTCTATGTTAAAATTTGGAGGAAGGGTGTACGAATGTTTAATACTTACTCTTTTGTGCACCGTATCTCCAGCATTAATAATTACACAATTAACTGAACACTATAAAGATTTCTAAGTGTTCGTTGTTAAAGAGCTGCTTAGAAGAGTGGCGGTTATCTTGAAATTTGTTGTATTGGCTCAAATGCGATGTAGGTAAGTGATAAACTGTATTTACCGTTTTTTCATAAGACATAAATGTGAACTATTTTTTATTATTATTATTATGGAGCATTCACAGACCTTGTCATCGTATTGGTGTGGGACAAGACTAAACTAGTTTGTCCTATGCATAATAGGGAGTCTTACCATGTTGGTGCTTAACCGTACTTAACCTGCCTGGTGTAAGTTGCATCCGTGTGGATTCTTGTTTGCTCCTCTAGCGCGACCGCAACATGAGGAGTGCCATTATTTTCGTCCCCAGTGGCAAATGGAGACCGGGACCCAGTACCGACCACCCAGGAAATTAGAAACCGTTTCTGATCACTGGAGTGATTCGTAGCGGGAAGCGTTTGAACTATTACATCCAAAGCCTGACTCCCTTACCACTGAGTCACCTCAGTCCTATTTATGCTAAATATAAGTTAAAAAATTCGGTTTTATTTTATTACACATTTGTGGTCTATTTCAAACTATTATTGTCGTAAGGCTTAGATTTTTTTTACTGTTTTCTAGTCAGTTTCAAACTATATCATGTGTTTCTCATAAACTGTAACTTTAACTTTTATCAGAGTGAAAGGTATATTTAATTTACGAATCAAAATAGTATTTCATAAATCAATTTTTTAAAGTCGTTTTGTTACTTACTTAGGTTTAATGGCTTTATATTTGGTTGAAAGAAATTTAGAATCCATTTTCTATTTCAGCCTGTTAAATTAAAAACGGAGAACTATATAAAATATGTAAAATTTGCTTTGCATTATCCATCTAGTGTTAAATTCAAACGGAAGTGACTTTGGTTTGTAACTTGAAAAAATGAGATTTCAGATAGTCCAAGTCTAGTACTTTTAGCTGTTGTATTGGTGCGAATAGGAAATACTGATTGGAATGCGAAGGTTCACACTCCTCGCTGATTGCGTTATGCTTTACATATAACGTAACCTTCATCATCAACCTAGTGGGTACAGCCGCGGGTTGCGACGCAAAATGTCCCGAGTTCGATTCCCGGGAACAGCCATACTATCTAGATGGTTTTTTCAAAAGTAATTTCAATCTCTATAAAGAGTAAATGTGTGTAAATGAGTTCCTAGAGGTAACACCTTGTGGTAGTAATAGGCAGCTAGAATGTAGTGCTGGCCATCAATCCTTGCAAAAAAAGCAGCTATACTTGTTATTCTCCCAAAGGCGTCGAGACGCTCTTAAGTGAGACTATTATTATTATTATTATATAATATATAATAATAATTTTTGTGCTTGATTTTCGTTTGGTAGTTCTATTCAACTCCATTATCTTAAGGATAAGGTATTTAATAATCCTTGCTTTTTAACATTGTGTAGTCCATTTACATATCATTCGCCATGAAGGACTCCTAACAATCCTAATTAAGGGAGGAGTGGATGGAAAAAATGCCTGAGGGAGACCAAGAATGGAATACATGGAACATATTATGAAGGACGCCGAATGTAAAAGCTATGCTGAACTAAAAAGCGTCAAGAATGGAAGTCTGCTACAAACCAATCAAATGATTGATGACATTGAGAGAGAGGTTCTACCATAGTAGAGAGACTCGCTTGTAGCCCATTTTAACCCAAGTAGCACATCGATATTGGACCAACATTTTTTTGCAAATATTAGTCCAGTGTTGTAAATGTTAACGTTTTGTTGAAATGGATATATATTGCCCGCTTAATATCGGACCAACATAAATAAAACATGTAAATAAAATATTTCGCAGTTATATTGTTAATATGTAGGTAGAATACATTGGCAATATGTTGGCTGTCCAATATTGTAACAACATGAAGAAAACAGGTACATACGGTGTTTTGCAGTTGTATTACTAATATATTGGCAGAATACATTGGCAATATGTTGGCTGTCCAATATTCTAGCAACATGAAGAAAACAGGTACATACGTTGTTTTGCAATTGTATTACTAATATATTGGCAGAATACATTGGCAATATGTTGGCTGTCCAATATTGTACCAACATGAAGAAAACAGGTACATACGTTGTTTTGTAATTGTATTACTAATATATTGGCAGAATACATTGGCAATATGTTGGCTGTC
>JABXWE010011317.1:0-50159 GCA_014611495.1 Limonius californicus | reverse complement strand
TGCCCTTTGCTCTATAGGCAACATTTTAATTCCTTAGCATTTAAAATTCTTTAAAAACAACAACAAATCATATAAACGTTTCTGGAAAGTATTTGAAATGTAGCAATTATAGTAAAATAAAAATAAATAGTTGTTGACTATATTCTAGCCTTCGGATTAACTTGTTCCATTTAAAATGTAATAATATTTATCTAAAATATCCTTAATTAAGTACAACTTTAAGTTTTCATATCATGTCACTTACGTTATTTTAATAGAAATAACATTTGCTTTCGTAAAGGTCAACGAATTGTCTCTATTAATTTAAATATGCATTGCTTGCATCTATATTGTCGTATTGTTCATAAGAAAAACATTTATCAGGCAAAGTTTTCTAGGAAATCCAAAACTAAAACGTATTTCCTCTTGCGTCAATACGAGCTCACTTAGTATATGGAATACATTACAAAGGTACGCTAATGCTCCTGTCGGCATTTATTGCATCCCAAGTATTTTCCATGTGTCATATTGTTCAAACCATAATATGGAATTTTACATATGTTTTACATTTTTATATGTTGACATTTCAAAGTGTGTCCACGTACAGGCAGTATTCATTGTACTTTTCTATTTTAATTAATAATTGTTTATAATCATCGTATTTTTGGTACTAAGCCACCAACACCAAGAGATATTTATTGAAATTTGATTTTCGAACGAGGTGTAATGTGTGAATACAGAACTGTCCACGTTATGAATTATAAATATAGTTTCCAAGCGCTTTTTTCCATACTCAGGAATTTTCTGCTACTGTTTGCCTTTTAGAGTTTACTAAGAGGTCACTTATATGAAGGCAGCCTTTTAAGTTTTTACAAACGACTACTAGGTGGCGCTATTGAGATGTGCCATTACTATTTTCGTAATATTTGTTATTATGAAAACAGTGGCAGCTTAGAAATTGACCGAGTAGTTTGTTTACAGTGAGCGTTTAAAAAAGCAATTTTGTGAAAAAATGGAAATTTTACCTGAAGGTTCTCGTTGAATGATTTTTTACGATTTTAGTAAAGCCCCAACTCTAAAACAATGCATAGAATCACTTCGTTCAACTTTGGTAATGAAGCACCGTCAGAAAAGACTGTTTACAATTGGTTTGCAGAATTTCGTCATGGTGGTGCGTCCGTCAGTGATGAATTTCGTGAAGGTCGACCAAAATCGGTTGTTATTCCAAAAAACATCGATGCTGTGCGCAACATGATTGAAGAAGATCGGCATGTGACTTACAGTGAGATGGAGACATCCTTAGGCATATCGAAGACTGCAGTACATTCGATTTTACATGAACATTTAGCTGTGAAAAAGATCCCGATGGATTCCCCTTAATTTGACCGAAGCTCAAAAAAAGGCTCATGTTAATTGGTGTAAGAAACTGCTCAAAAAATTCGATCGGAGAACTGCAAAATCCGTGTACAACGTCGTAACAGCTGACGAAACTTGGATATATTCGTATGAACCGGAAACTAAGCAACAATCCACAGTTTGGGTGTTCCAAGATGAACTGAATCCCACAAAAGTTGTTCGTTCGCACGAAGTGCTTCCAAGAAAATGATTGCTTGATTCTTCGGTTGTACTGGACATGTCGCAACCATTCCTTTAAAGGATCGAAGAACAGTTAACGCTGAATGGTATACAACTATTTGTTTGCCAGAAGTCATCGACGAAATCAGGGAAAACAACCGAAAACGTCGCATCATTCTTCATCATGATAATGCCAGCTCTCACACAGCACGTCAAACAATTGATTATTTGAAGGAGTAAAACATCGAATTAATGTCTCATTGCCCGTATTCACCTGATTTGTCGCCTAACGACTTCTTTGTGTTCCCGAATATCAGACAAAAAATGCGCGGACACCGATTTTCATCATCTCAAAGAGCTGTTTTGCCTTCAAAAACCATGTTTTTGAGATACCAAATTCCGAATGGAAAAAATGTTTCGAGAATTGGTTTGAACGCCTGCAAAAGTGTATAAATCTTAAAGGCAAATATTTTGAAAAGCAATAAAACAGTTTGTCCCAAACAAATTTTTTTCATTCCTATTTTTTGTAAAAGCTTAAAAGGCTGTCCTCGTAGTATGACTCAAAGTAAAGCATACCGAAACTGAGTGATATATATATGTGGTTGAATAAAACCAAAGTCAAATCCCACAAAATAGATTTAATCTTGTTTCAAAAGTATAAAATCATCCTCAGACTAATATGAGAAGCCAGCAAAATTACAAAATTAACCGATCAAAAACCATTGTGTAGGAAAATATTAAAACATGTAACACAAAATGACTGAACTAAATAATACAATTCATTACTAAGAAACTAAACATTTCGCGGCAACGCGAAAAGTAAGTATTTTTTAAATTTACTTTAAGTCATGATGTAAATTGAAATAATAGAAGCATTTAATTTCGGCGTTGCTGCGAAATGTTTAGTTTCTTAGTTATGAATTGTATTATTTTGTTCAGTCATTTTGTGCGTTACATGTTTTAATATTTTCCTACACAATGCTTTTTGATCTGTTAGTTTTGTAAATTTGCTGGTTTCTCATAATAGTCTGAGGATGATCCCAAGTGGGCATCGAAAACGTTAACATATTTTACACTTTTGAAACAAGATTAAACCTAATTTGTGGGATTTGACTTTGGTGTTATTCAACGACATATCTACCTTATCCCATTATGGGACCTATTGACATTAATGAATTTACTGAGTAATATATTTAAACAATTAAATAAATATCAATGTAGCTACAATACTATTAATAATATGCAGTTCATATAACAATACGTTCTCTGTGGGTTGCAAAACATTTTCGCTCTTGCAAATTGTTAAACATTGCCCTAAAAACATTATTATGAATTTCACTATGACTCGGCGAATATTGTCTTTCAATTCGTTGATTGGTGGAACTGGATCCCTGTAAACCCCGTCTATAAGAATTTCCCACAAATATGCATCAGGTGGTATGAGATCCAGTGAGTTGGATGGGGAAGGGTAATCAGTTCCTCTGGACATAAGACGGCCAGGAAAATACTGTTGCAATAGAGTAAACGTTTCTAAAACAGTATGTGATGTGGCTCCGTCTTGTTGAAATCACTAAGACCGCAGAAGATAATTTGTATCTCGACAAAATTGGCGAAGATCTTCACAAGAAGGTATTGCAGTCATTTCTCTGTCTCGCTGCTAATTTCGTTCTCTAGATAGTATGTACCAATTATTCCGTAACTTGACTCCGGCATCGGCACACGACACTGTTACCTTCTCGCTATAATGAGGTTTTTCAACAAATTCTCGTGGCTGTTCAAAACACAAATAATGATCTTTGTTTATACAGCATGTGCCCAAACAACATTACATGGGATTCATCAAAAATCCAGATATTTCTAAGAAAACTTCTGTTATCGTAAACCATACTCAAAGTTCTCGCTCAATATTCCACTCTTTCGCCTTTACCTATCTATCTATACCCTGGGTAAGTATGTACCCAGTATTTCCAAAATTTGTCTTCACAAGTAACTGCATGCTGCGCTTTGCTGGGTATCGTTTGTTAAAGCGTTCTTCAAACCTGGTAGAAATAAAGTGTAAACTAAACTCACCATTTCGCTCAACTCTATACGAGTGGGAATAGGATTCAACATTAAAGGATTTCCTTGAGTATTCAAACCCATGATCGATATAATTATTATGCCAGTCTTTAGGGCAAGTATGCAATATTGTTTGACATATAGTCATATTTCAATATTTTCAAGATATCTGCTATAAAAAGCTTGTGATATCGGCATACTTTATATTGAGTCATACTGTATGTACATTTAGCAATTTTTGATAATTATATCTGTATATTAAATTCCATAGGCCGTTCATTTGTATTGCGGTACGACTAGAATGTTCGATTCCAATGAGCAATTTCGGTTTACACTGTATGTGAGTATCATTGAAAAACAAGATATTGCGTAACTAATATTCACGACGATTATGTTACCGTGTCCCGATCTTAATCCGAAACAGTAAACATTTACGTGATTAATTAGCAGCGATAGATATTTACAAACTACGGAACTTACATTTGGACACTACTTTATTACTTAATAAAATTATAACAGTTTTTGGAATATGTAATAATAATGAATTAAATGAATTATAATTATTTTGATAACACCTGGTAGGACTGATGTAATAACGTGGCAGAAAATGTGCCAAGCGAATAGTCACTAAAAACTCGCTAAATAATGTCCTTTATTCTGCTTTTAGGACATTTTTCGTAGCGTGTGTAAGAGATAAAATATTATATCGCAAACTAATATAAAGTCGAGGTTAAGCTACTGTTATTGCAGTAATACAAACCGTAACTTAATCATTTCTTAGAAGCGATTGTCAAAGTTCGTGAACTTATGCCAGTATCAAACTACACACTGCAAATTACCAAAAACATACTAAATGTAGGACAATCAAATAAAACACTGATTATACTTTCCTTCTGAATGTGTACATTTCTATAGTAATGCTTCCTTATAATTCTTCTGAGAAATTTAATTCAATTAGCAAAAACTACGGTTTCTGGAGGCACAAAATCAATTCACAAAAGCTCCTAAAGGTTTGAAAAGGTATAAATAATAAAGCAGACCAATTAGCTCTGTATGCATCTTAAAAATTATGCCTGTACGTCATAACTGTCCATATTATATACTTTACTAAGAGCCTTTATGGCACAATAATCTGTTTTGATGTTAGATCGGACGGAGACATGTAAACGAGCATATCCGCATCTTCCTTGTATTTAGGGAACTTCATCTTGTGTTTCGGTAACTCATGGATAGGCGTAATGGTTGGGGTGTTCGCACATAAGTAATGATCGTGTAGCCCGCTATTAACCTGTCGACGGACTATATACTCTTAATCTCTGATTTTATTCACAACATGGCGTACACGTTTGAAGAGAAAGAATTAACGATGGAATGTAGCTTGAGACATATAACTAAAGTTACCGGGATTTGCAGGCATGTAGTACATACCAAATTTCCGAATGCTGTCGCTGAATATAGAGAAAACCCAAAAACCGGCATATAAGTCATTTCCCGAGAAAAAATCTGTCGTGCTAGAAATGTAATAAAAAAATCTTAATTTCTGGTATCACTTACAACAAACTGTCTCGTTCTGTATTCTGGTTTTGTTCTAATCAACACATATTTATAAGTAAGGTTATGTAAACGCCAGTAAGCTGAAACATACGTTTAGATTAACAAAATTCAACCTAGCTGGCGAAGTTTCTTTTAAATGTAATGTAATTTTTAGTAGCAAACGGTAACCAAATGCATTCACTTTTCATAGGTTTGCAATAATTTTCGTGCAAAATATATTATATGCAAGGATATTCAACATTTTCATGTCAAAGTATTTTCTGCAATGCAGACAAAGGTATGTCTATTAAAACTTTGGTTTCCATAAACAATTATAATATTTTAGGGTCTTGATAAACTTTTACAAACTGCTATCACATTTTTGTCACTAACAAAAATTATATTGAAAGTACGAAAGATACCACAAAATTAGTTGCCCAAAAAGAATAGTTTGATAATGGATTTACTGGTGTAGGGGAATATTAATTTATGAATGAAATTATTAAATGTTCCAAACCTGTTGCGTAAACAATTTACATAAAGTATAACGTAGGTACGTTGTACAGATTCTGATATGCATATCCACGATAAAGGTGATCTCACTAATTTTGAAGTTAGCGGCATCGCAGTGTAATGTTTGTCATAGAACCGTTATTTTCAGCTTATCCTGGCGGAAATCTTGGCAACCAAGTCCTTGGAAGTGATGTAATGTGTTCGGATTACGTATTTTATTCAAGCATGTAATGTATAAATTAAAGTTATGTTACTGTAGAAAGACTAAGCTGTTGGGAATTACGATGTGCTTATTGAATTGACAGAATATGGAATAAATGTATACGATTTTAAAGACTTAGTTCACATAATTTTATACCACCTTTACATCCAGAGTGTCAATTTGAAAACGTTTTTTTTTTTAATTTAAAATACACCGGATCGGCACACTAGGGCCATACACAGTAGAGTTTAAATTAAGTTTTCATTACATAAATAGCTAAATAACACAGTAGTAAACTATAAACACAATAATAAAGCCTGAGTTAATAGACACTAATTGGATAGTTAAGATTGGTTAGTTCGATGTATTAATCACTGTCACTTAGAAGGACGTCTTGGGGTAGTCTTAGTTTCAGTCGTAGGTTGATGGATCGTTGTCCAAGCATGTAGTGGTCGGTAGCTGGGCAGGTCCCCAGGTTGTTGAAAAACTTTTTGGTGGTGGTTTTTATAAAATTCTGGATGTGGGTTATGTTCAATTCGTGATGTAGTTGGTCGTTGCGTATAAACCATGGTGCGTTTGTTGCCAGCCTGAGGATTTTATTTTGTAATACTTGTAATTTGTTTATGTGTGTGTTTGACGCAGTTCCCCACACTACGCAGGCATACATAAGGGCCGCTCGTAAAATAGATTGGTATATTAGCATGGTGCATTCTATTTTCAGAGGGGTGTTTCTATTCAGTATTGGATAGAGAAGTCTCATCTTGTTATGGCAGTCGTTAATTTTGGTGTTGATATGAATTCCCCATGTCAATCTTTGGTCCAGGTGTACTCCCAGGTACTTCACAGCTTGGTCTTTTGGATTCCATGGGATTGGATTTCCGTTTATAACTACCAGATTTGGATTGTTGTATCTTTTGAGGGTAAAGATTTTGGCTATACATTTTGTGGGGTTTAAGGTGATATTCCAGCTGTCAAACCAGTTTTGCAGTTCATCTGTTGCGCTTTGGAGCGTTGATATTGCGCCATTCAAGTCGTGATCTTGCGTGATGATTGCCGTATCGTCGGCGAACATGGCCAGGGAACATACTGGGGGGACAGGAATATCATGCATAAATATGTTAAATAACAAAGGGCCAAGTACAGATCCTTGGGGGACCCCTGCTTTAATGTCCTTGGTTTCTGAGATGGTTGCATTTACTTTGCTTGCAAACGTTCTTCCAGTGAGGAAATTCGAAGTTATATTGGTGATATACTCAGGGATTTTCAGCTGGATCATTTTATGAAGGAGACCGTTGTGCCAGACTTTGTCAAAAGCCTGAGCAACATCTAGGAACAATACGGTGGTATATTGTTTTTCTTCAAAGCCTTTGGTGATAATTTCATTGATTCTGACAAGCTGGTGCACTGTTGAGTATTTCGGTCTGAAGCCAAACTGGAACGGTGGGAGTATGGAATGCTGAGATATGTAAGCATTAAGACGGCTGCAGATAATTTTCTCAAGTAGCTTCGATAAGGTACAAAGGAGGCTTATAGGACGATACGATGTTGGGCTGCTTTTACATTTACCGGGTTTATGGAAGTGCAGAACATGTGCGTGTTTCCAATTCTTAGGGAAGTATCCGACAGATAGGCAGGCATTGAAAAGAGAGGTTAGGTATGATAAGGGTTTAGGTGGTAGATTTTTAAGAATTGCGTTGGTTATCATATCTGGGCCGGGAGCTTTTTTATTAGGTAGGTGCTGGATTATTGATGCTATTTCTTCTGGTGTTGTAGTTTGGACATTGGGTGTGTTTAGTGGAATGTGTTGAGCTACACTTTGGTCTATGTAATACGTGAAGTCAATGTTTCCATTGCTGGTTTTAACAGTTAATACCTCTTCTAGATGGTTGCTTAGTGCCTCGCATTTTTCGTTGTCACTAGAATATAGAGTATTGTTTACTCTTAAGATAGGTATTTTTGGTTTATGGTTGGTAATACGTTTGACTGCTCTCCACATTGTTGGATCACCCGTTTCTAGTTCACCTATGTAACGCCTGTAGGATGAGATTCGGTAGTTTTCAATTTCCCATTTAACTTGCCGCGTTGATTGCATAAGAGATAATTTTAGGTGAGGTTGTCGGGTTCGTTGCCACAATCTTCTGGCCTGGTGTTTCTGTCGTATTAGATTTTGGATATATAATGGCAGAGCTTGGAGATTAACTACTTTATTGCTGGTCTTAAGTGTAGCTATTCGAGCTGCTTTTTGGATCGACATTGTAAGATGAGCGACAGCACTATCTATGCCTTCGGTGCTATATAGATTTTGGAATGGTACAAGATTTCTGTTGAGTTGGAATTTAAATATTTTCCAATCGACTGGTCCATTGATTAACCTCGGCGTACTTAGCGTTAATGATAGTTGCTTGTTGAACGTAATAATTACAGGTAGGTGGTCCGAATCCAATTCTGTTAATACTTGTTGATATATAGGCTTCGAGACTCGATGCTGCAGGCATATGTCGAGTATGTCTGGTTGATGGTCGAATCTGTATGGATAATACGTTGGTTCTTCAGGGCTAAGGATTTGGATAGGAAGATCAGCTGTAGCTGAATATAATCTATTGCCATTTGGATTTGTTGCTCGACAACCCCATGATGTGTGCTTGCTGTTGAAATCCCCTATTATTAAGGTTGGGAAACCGCCATCAAGTATTGATTGAATATCGTGGATCATTAATCGTTTATTGGGAGGTTGGTATACAGCAGCTATTAGTAGTTCACTGTTGTCCGTTAATGTTACTTTAATTGCTGAAGCCTTAAGTTGTTGTAAGTCTGGAAGAAGAATTTGATGATGTTTTATGTATCTTTTGATCAATACCGCAGCACCACCAGACGCAATTTGTCCTGCTGTTCTATCATACCGATAAATGTAATACCCGGGAAGCACAAATTTCATTTCCGGTAAGAGATGTGTTTCACTTATGCACATAATGTCTATTTTATGTCTGATCAGGAAGTCAATAAGAATTCCTTTTTGGTTTAGGATACCATTGGCATTCCAGTTAGCCATTTGGAGATGATTGATACTTCTGGGATTGTTATACGCCATTGGTAAAGATTGAAGTTATGAGTTGAGATAGGAAGGATTTAATTTGTTCCATGTATGGAGTGATCATATTGATAATAAGTTGTATTAGGGAGTTGGATGAGGTATTTTGGGTTGGGGGAAGTCTGTCTGATTGATAATTATCTGTGCTGTGTTGAGGTTCGTTTGGTCTAGCATACGTTCTTGGCAATTTTGGAAAATTTTGAAGTGTGTGATTGAGTTGCGGTTTGTTTGCCGGGTTGATTATTGGATGTTGCGGCTGTTTTCGCATTTCTTTTTGCTCGAGATAATATTCGCATCCTTTAAAGTTTGCCGGGTGGGTTTTACCACAGTTCACACATTGGGGTTGTTCGTTTTGTGTTTTGGTGCAGTCTGTATATAAGTGGCTTCCTAAACATTTAATACAGCGTGGTTTTAATTTGCAATAGTTTCTGGTGTGCCCGTAACGCTGACATCGCTGGCACTGTGGGATATCTGCCGACTTCCTTCGCGGTTCAACTGCTACTACACAGTGAAATAATCGATTTATTTTGAATTATTCTTTAGATTTATTGTCGGGCTCAAGCAAAACAGCGCATATAGGAATTGGTGATTTATTTTTGTTATGAAAACGAGTTACGCTAGTAATTTGAAATGATTTTGATAGTTCCTTTTTTATGTCTTCTTCTCCTATGGGTATTGGTAAGTTTCTAATTATAACTGATAGTTTAGTCTCGTCCGGGTGTCGATATGTATGATATTTTATTTTGTGTTGGTCGTAATATGCTGTCAATTTTCTATAATCATCTGTGCTATCGAGATTAATTTTTAGCATTGTTCCAACACAGGTTGTTGTGAATTCTTGTATAGCAAGTTTTGTGATATCTTTGGATACCTCTTGGTAATTGGTTGCTTCATGAAGAAATATTGGAGGTATTTTAACTTTTTTTGCTGCTATTTCTTCCGCTGGTTTATCAAGCGATGAGATTTGAACACTCAGGGCATGGAATTTGTTTTTGGAGATAAGTTTATCGTGCTCGAACAAATAGCGCTTATTCGGCTCGTCCACAGGAGGAGAAGAGTGGCCCCGCTTGGCGCTTTGGTTTGTTGTTTCCATCGGACTGTTTGAGTTGGACCCTTGATAAATTAGTGTGGGGGGATTTAGAATTGAGTTGCTATCTTTATTCGCCATATGGCGTTGATAATGTAACTTAGGAATAGCGGTGGTCTGGGCAAGTGCGTGGCAAGCCGCTCCGACGGCTGTGTTGTGTTCATTTAATAGAATTTTGTATTGGGTGCTCTTAATTTATTATCTGAGTTGTGAGGTTTAATTTTATTATTGCACCGTGGGCTCCTTCACGGTACCGTATATACGTACTTAAATAATGATAGCTTTGTGCTAACTTCATATTAGAGCTGAGCTGTGTGCTACTTCCCCAAACTGTGTAAAACTACTCGAATAAGACACCGTGTGCTGCTAATTCATTACAGAAAGTGTGAATTCATATTTTATTTTTATAACTGTGTGTTCCAAAATCGCATTGTTTATACCTAGATTAATATTTTCAGCTTCATATTAAGGCCGAGCAGTGTTGTCTTTCCCAGAATCATATAAGCCAATTTAAATGGGAAGCCGTGTGCAGCTAAGAAATTAAGAGCGTTTTAAATTAATATTTAATATTTACTATTGTGTGCTTTATAAAAGTATTGTTGTACCTACAACAATATTAACAGCTTTGAACTAACTTCTTACTAAGTTCGGGCAGTGTTCTTTTTCCCAAAACTATATAAGCCCATTTAAATGAGAAGCCGTGTGCAGCTAATTAATTAAAAGCGCTTTAAATTAATATTTAATATTTACTATTGTGTGCTTTATAAAAGTATTGTTGGTACCTAGATCAATATTAACAGCTTTGTACTAACTTCTTACTAAGATCGAGAAGTGTTCTCTTTCCCAAAACTATACAAGCCTATTTAAATGAGTAGCTGTGTGCAGCTAATTAATTAAGAGCGATTCAAATTAATATTTAATATTTACAATTGTGAGTTTTATAAAAGTATTGTACGTACCTAGATCAATATTAACAGCTTTTTACTAACTGCTTTCTAAGATCGAGCAGTGTTCTCTTTCCCAAAACTATATAAGCCTATTTAAATGAGTAGCTGTGTGTAGCTAATTAATTAAGAGCGTTTTAAATTAATATTTAATATTTACAATTGTGAGCTTTATAAAAGTATTGTTCGTACTTAGATCAATATTAACAGCTTTGTACCAACTTCTTACTACGATTGAGCAGTGTCCTCTTTCCCAGCACCATATAAGCCAATTTAAATGAGAAGCCGTGTGCAGCTAATTAATTAAGAGCGATTTAAATTAACATTTAATGTTTACAAATACGTGATTTATAATAGTATTACTTGTAGCTAGTTAAATATTTAGAGCTTTATAGTAACTTCTTCAAAAATCCGAACTGTGCGCTTTTTCCGAGAACTATAATATAACGCTATATAAATAAAGCACCCTGTGCAGGCAATTAATTAAACTGGTATTTAATTTTTACAACTTTGAGTTCTATAATACTGCTGTTTGTACCCAGTTAAATATTTAAAGCTTTATAAGCTTTATACTACATTTTTATTAACATCCAATTGTGTGTTTTTTCCCAGAACTGTGTGTATCTCTATAAGTAAGAGCTGTGTGCAGTTAATTTATTGTAACAGTTTTTAATTAATTTTGTTACAGCTGTGTGCGCAGTACAGAACATTTGATTACATTTTCAATACAATCGAAGCTGTTTGCTATTTTGTGGAACTGTGCGTCAACCTATTTAAATAAGAGGCTGTGTGCAGTTAATTTATTGTGGGAGTTTTGTGTTCGTATTTTATTTTTACAGCTGTGTGTTCAGTTAGTGTTTAGTTTTTATGTCGAGGTAAATTTAAATTCAAAATGAAAACCGGGCAACAATTTGAATTAACATACTATGCAATGAACAAAAAAGCCTCAAAAGAATTTAAGAATTTTATTTTAATTTGAAAAATGAAATGAAACTTACTACCACAACCATTTACTGTGGAATTCTTTCATGTTTTATTATTCCAAATAAAAGCATTTTCAGTCATGAGAAATGTTTCATTAAGTGAGGATAGTATATAATCGTCCAAACTTTAATTCCAATAAATGCTTTTATATATTATAATATTATAATATTCTCTCCAACTTTTTGCAACAGCGTTTTTGGTATTTTGAACGACACCGCTGTAAATGTATACGATATATCTGTAGGAAATGGTTAATTTTGGATAATTGTAATACTACTAGAACAATATCCACTTGTTGTTTATAGAAGTTTGGGACGCTAATCCCCATACCTAATCAATTAGGTAGTCGACTACCGTATTTTGAAATCTACCCTATAACCAAGTGTCTTCTAATGTCGAAAGATTTGTCTCTTGTAGTATTATTCGCAATATAAAATCTCTGTAACTTTGTAATTTCAAAATTGTTTATAATCTTATCAGTAATTAACATGAGACTCCATTGTAGGTTGAAACGTTCTGCAAAATATTACTCCTATATTGTATAAGTGAAATCGAAAACTTTTCCCTTTTACCAGGATTGTTGATTTTGTTCTAAAAATAAACATACTTTATCATAATGGAAATAACAGATACTCATGTAAATACAAGCTTTAATTTAATAAATGCTTATTGTAGCAGTAAAGTCTGAAATTATTACACATCGTAGCGCTCTCAGAGATACTCTATTCAATACATTTCCACTACAATAGAAATTGTGAAATACAAAGCGAATATCATATTATCTAAACACATTTCGTTCTGGTTATGGTGGAATATCACGCACCGTTTTGTTATTTATAACGAGCGTAGGTGAACATGCAGCTTTACAGCCGCCCATTTCACAGTGGGATTCTGTAAGATATCGATGCTTTCTGATTAAGTGGGTATGTAATTGTCTGTTGTAGTCGTATATTGAGTTCCTTCCCGTAGAGCTCCTCTGTTACATATAATTTTAAGATTTTATTCCACACGGAGGCAAATTTAGGACGACTCTAAATACATGCCTTTGGCTTGTTACAGGCTTGTAAATTACTAATTGGTTATAGGTAGGCAGGTGCAATAAAATATGCCTTTTATGTATTTTTCGTACAAACCAATTTGAAGTTTAAATTCTCTCGTTAAGAATGCGAGAAATTGAAGGACTGAGAGAACAGGAAATTGCTTGCTAACAGTCCGTATAATGAAATAAAATAATTATCGGGAAGCAGAAAATGTATTCAAACTTGACAATTTAAACTTCAATAAAGCAGTAACACCATCAGATCTTGGAATTTGAGAGACGCAGACGTAGCTTTTATGCCGTAAATTGTAGAGGGGACGCAGATAAGGGTTAGTTCAACATTCCCATGAATATTGACAAGCTTGCTGTGGTGAATCTAATTAAAAATTCTAAGAAACAGTCTGAATCCTTGGAAATCCTTTTAGTTTACAAAACGTTTACAAGTGCTAAAGTTTTAACGAGTTTAAATAAATTGAAACCGGATGGTTATTAGCGAGGTCGGCGAGGCGATGCTACATAATAATCACAAAGAAAAAGCTACTCAGGAAATTTTGTAAATAAGGTATCTTTTAACGTTTTAGTATAAAAATATTGCACGTCTTGGGTAACGTAATCTTCCAGATGTTGAAAATTTATAACACGTTCTTAAACTTTAGTCTGTCTCCGCAAAACTTTCAAGACGAGTTCATGCATACACCATAAAACCTACTTGGAATTTGTAAATAACTTTAAAAATCCACATTATCGGCAGAAGATGAAGTGTCTCAAAAAGTTTGTCGGCCATACTGCCTGCATTTATATGTTAAACTTAAGTAGGGGTTTAGCATTTTTTGGCTCCAATAAAAGGCATAGCGGCAGTGTTGATAACTACAATTTAAGGAATACGTGAATAACCGATGTATTAATTTGTTAATAATTTATATTAAGATATAATGCAATGTACCACTTCTGTCATTGTACGTCCATATGAAAATATATCGAAGCAGAAAAATTAGCTAAACCAGTTGATATCAGATTTGCATATATATAGTTGTCTGGAAATTTTAGCAAAATGCCATTTTCATTTTTATAATGTATAGGGTGTTTGAAAAATATGGGACCATATTTGAGGAATATCCTATTCACCAGGACAAGAAAGAAGTACCAATATACCCATGTCTCGAAATGAAACGTTCCGGATTTAATCGCTACTTTATTTAAAAAATACGTCTATGATTTGTTGACGCAGAGTATCTATTTTCGAGGGTTCGATAAACTACGCTCTTTAAGTGACCCCAAACATAGCATCCAGCGGATTTAAATCAGGTGAACGTGGAGGCCATGCAGTTGGACCACCTAACTATTCACCGCTCACCAAACCTATCGTTGAAGAACTATCTTGCTACTATAATATGGAGTCGCCTAGTGGTGCACTAACCACATACGTTGCAGTGTGGCTAGTTGAATATTCTAATAAATTTGGTAAATCGTAGTCCAAAAACTATTCGTAGAGATTGCGCGCTAATCTGTTAGGCAAAGATAGGGTTTCTATTAGCACATCACCCACAATAGTGACCCATACCTTGACACTGAAACTTTATATCAAACTATTAACATTTTCTTCCGCTCATGGATGAAAGTTGATTATGCCGTTACTGTTAAAACCGGCTTAATCAGTAAATAGCATCGATTTAAGAAATTTAGGATACATACCATTGTTCTGTGCAAACTAACGGCAAAAACAAAGTCTTGGCGCACAATCATCATTGTGACATTGCGCTAGCTGATGACAGTAAGAATGCAGAAGTTGTTTTTTAAGACATCCCACGGTAATGAGTGCAAAAGTTCTAGAGCATTACTTGCGCCTCTTGTGCTTACACAATGATCCCCGACGACACGATAAAAAATTTCTTCAGCTAAATGGGGTGTTAAAGTTCTTCTACGCCTGTCCCTATAACAGTCTTCTCCACGAATGTTCCGTTCTCTGGATAGCGACAGTCAATGGACACGAAATTTTTCTGCTTGGTTGCCTTCGGTTGGGAAATAATTGTTGATAAAGCCGTTTGCATTACCATGTGCACGTCCATACATTAAACACATATCGGCAAATTCTGCGTTTCTATAACCCGTAATGATTCAAAAACTAACACGAACCAGTAAAAAATTAAGAACTGTAAGTACACAACTGTAAATTGTGACAGTATCTAAGACAAAGTGAGTATTAACAAATAAGTTTAAAACATCAACAAACTTCAAGAATAGGAATCACCTAGAAATTGGACAAAGGATTAAAACCTGTTAATTATTTGGAAAATATTCGCATCATATTCTGGAACTGCAACTGGAGTAGCAATTGAATTTAGTTTAAAATAATTTAAAAGAAATGAGTAACATCGAGTCAACAGTAATTCGAAAAGTGAAGCAAGTTAACAATTTAAAAAGGAAATATAAAGGTGCAATGTATTTATGAGTTTATTGGGATATATCAACATCTGAAGTAATAAGCAGTAAATAATATTTAGGTGAAACAATTTTACGAATTCGAAGATACTCAGTCCAAAGTTTTTCTGCGAGGAACTTAGAAAAAAGCAACAAGGTAGGAGTGCCATCCTAATTTCATCTAGTGAATGTTACCTACACCAGAAGAAAATAAGCAAGTGCTTCTATGTGAAAATGCGGGTCCGTTTGAAAGTGCTTTGTTAAATTAAACCTTACTGTTTATTTCATGTAACTTTGTCATTTAATTGTTAAAGTTGTTTAACATTTTATAAGAAAAAACTTAGATAATTCGATAACCTTTAATTCATTTCTTTGTTGCATCTATATTTTATAATTTCAATGTTGACTCCCTTGTATCCTTCGCCTTGTTCAGTTAACCAGCGCAAGAATTTGAAGGTTATACAGCAGTTACCAAAATGTATATTATAAACCCTGAGATAAGAGTTCTTTTAAAATTTATGTTTGAAGTGTGCCCTTTGTGTTGTTTCAACAACTTATGTAATAAAATTGTAATATTTTTTGTCATATAAAATGGAAATCATCGTTATTACGTGTGCAAGTAAAGTAACATTCACCCTTCGTTTTGAAACGTAATATTTTTATCGCTTCAATGTGGGGCTCATATGCAGGTCCCTCAATTAAACATCATAATAATATACGAGTATGTATATATTATATATATATATATATGTATATGTGTGTGTGTATGTGTGTGTATTATTTATTCAAAAAATATCAGGAGCTCACTATTAATGAAGCAATTACCGACTTCTAAGAATCAACCTGACCTTGTAACCTTTTAAGTAATCTACATAGTCATAAAAAAGCGTACAGCACATTGGTAATTTTTATTTATCTACATAACTACCTTCTATAGCTCACAGCTCAATTCATTATATGAAGCAAACCTTCTACCGTAGAATTCCTTTTAAGATTTTGAAACAAATATATAACTTGCAGTGCGCTAAATCCGGACTGTAAGATGGATGTCACAGCTCAGTGAATTCAGATTCTTGAATAATGGTTTGAACTGCGCGCGCCATATGCACTCCGCAATCGTCGGACAGAAGATGCTTTTGATTTCATAAATGCAGCCGCATTCCTTCTAATGGTAATTTCAAATTCTAGCTTGTTTCCCCAATGACTACGAGATGAATTGTAGTGTCTTTTTATATATATTCTATCAACAAAACTCTTTCCACGCCCCGCAAAGCGGTAGGCATCAATGTTAAACCTACCCTTATTCTCCTGTGACACTTCATCCAAGAAAATCTGATCAACTTGTAGAATTTGTTGGAGAACCTCTTTCCTTAGAAGTTCTTGCTGTGGAGTTAGCAGGAAAATCTGAAGCGCAGACACCGTTTTCAGGCTTAAATCAATTTGCAATTTTTTTAATATATTGTTTTCGGATACGTTTACTTCCATGGTAATACTAGACGTTTTCATTCGCCGATCTGACAGCATCAAATGTTTGCCTTTCTTCACTTTTTCATCAGACCTTGCTGTCGACGGGTACTGGGATTTAGGATTATCCTGCATTAATTCTCGGCCCCTCTGAAATTGTGTAGTTAAATTATGCTAGAAAATATGTTTCATTCTCATACACTGCAGTCATTGATTCAATGATAAGTTTTGGTTCACCGATCTCTTCAGTACGAACCTTTCTAACTCTGTCATGCTCAAGGTGACTCACTCATTCTTGGTGTCAACAGACAACAGTCTTATTAGTTACTAAATTTGCATTAAATTTAATTTAGTACGGATATACACAAATTTGACACAAGAACAATTGTGGTTTTACTTTGTTATTTTCATGGTAAAAGAAATTATATAAAAAATTGCCCTCGTAATAATGTCTAACAATCGCCGGCCTGGCTGGTCTAGTGCGTAGTACACATGCCTATAAATTCAAAGACACGGGTTCGAACCCGGCCGTTGGCGGTGGGATTTTTTGACGGGGAAAAATTTGAAAGTGCACCTTCTGTCGGGTAAGAAGTAAAGCCGTACCACTTCGATGTGTGATACGTTAAAAATTACTACCGGGGTTGGAACTACCCCAGGTTGGCAAAATTCTTAGTTAGCCTATACAATGGGCCAAATATGGCCTAAAAGCATAGAGATGCTTGGAAAGCCGGGTCCTAGATCTCGCTTAATCAACAACAATCCCTAACAATCGTTACTTTTTCGAAAGATTTTGCATGTAAAGCTATGACATTTATTTCCCATTGACCATTGCTATACCATTAGATTTCTGATATCTTGTTTACCGATTAAATCTTTGTAATATTATTAGTGAAGCAGAACATCGTTGTCAATAACTCCGTTTAAATGATTCCTTCTCACGCCCAGCACTATACCCACCTGACCCAATTTTTAATTTTTAAAAATTTAACGCGGAACCTAGTAGTATTAGATCTGTACTACCCAATATCAAACATCCATCATATTCATGTTGATTTTTACTAGTGATATTAACTAGATCTAATGCATATGGTTTAGCATATGGGACAACACTATAGCTACAGTTATGTTATTGACCTTTCAAACGACAAAACAGTTTGTTAAGTCGACTTTCCTGGATGGTAGTTTTGCAAACATTAATTGGAAACCATATTATGATTTTAAATCGCCTCAAAATTCGCAAGAATCGTTTTGATATAAAGCTACTATATTAAGGCGAGCTTCCTACAATCTACCTCTTACAGCAACGTAAATATTAATGTCCGCACTTCTGAGGATTAGCTTTTGCTGGTTACATACATAGTCATTTGATATTAAAGTTAACCTGTCTGAGGTCACTCGTAGTCATCGTTTGAAATAAGCTGTTCTCAATGTTTTTTTGCGGGATACAAGCAGATTTGAAGTTTGTCAATTATACGACAGGACTTTACACCAAGTGCCTCTTGAGTACTTCTGGTAATTAAAAATATCCATGACATTCTTTCGTTTACAAAAGCATTGATGTGAAAACTTAGCTTATTTAAGAAACTAGAATTACAGAAGGGAAACACTGGAATACATGTTACGCTTAGTTTTGAAGTTACTATAATTAATCCACAAAATTGTTCAATTCAATCAATCACATCAAACGGTTAAGGTAATTGTTACAAAAAATCTTCACACTGCCACCCACATGACCAATGACAAGACAAAAGACGTAACTTTTCGTAACAGACCTGAAACACCGAATTATTACCCACGGGTAACCACTACAACGTTTCGGTGTTTTCACCACGGCTAACTCGTTTACGAAACGGGTGTGGGTGAAGCGACAAACAAAATTCTCAAAAGGGCACCAAGATCCTTCACCAATTGTTGTGAAGCGTTTCTCATGTCCTACCTTAACGGATCCAAGTAAGGGTAAACTCTTACCACGAAGAATAAGATTTACAGGTTTCATCATACTACTAAGAACACAATACAACACCAGAGTGAAGTAAATACTGTAAATAAAACCTCTATATTCATAAATGTAACATAATAACAATTTTCATGAACAACTGTGTAATTAAAAATAAATCAACAGTAAATGTAATAATAATAAGGTTAAATCAAACTTTGTATACACTGTATATCAACCATGTGAAATACAAACAGTTAAGTTACAAGTAAGTCGCACACTGTATATATGAGTACCCCTACAATTTTAAGGTGAAGCCCAAATTATCAAAAATTATTCATAATGTAAATATGGTCCTGTATACCAAATAGTAGGCAGCAATAAATAGCCAAATGGTAAACTCAAATTTCTGACCCAATTTAATAAATGCCTAATAATTATATAAATATCAGCTAAGCTGCAACAAAACACATAAATACATAAGTGAGTAAACCAGAATCGAGATAAGACCATAATTTATAATTGACTCAGAATTAGTCAACAGATAACTTGGGTAAATACCGAAAATACAAATTGCTGAAGTACATTACAATAATAGATTATATGAGTTAGACAACAGATCAAACTAATTTGAGAAAACTCGAATTAATGGAAAGTTTCCAGGCAAATGAAGTATAACAAGGAAAGCATGTTAGCTGACGTAACCTATATCTGAAAATCAACGGATATAAAAATCCACAAAGCTAAATTAATAAAAATTAATGTCCGAATACGAGTTTCCGGAAGCTGATGATATGACGCAAGACCTGGCGTTAAGTCAGCTTAATCAACGCGTAAAATGTAAACGGTAGCGCCGAACCGAATCGTTTATCGCTATTAATCAATCCGCATAATTGTCCTATAATACAAGGAATTTTACTCATCAACAAATTAAATTGCCAATTGTCTAAACTGCAATAGTCACGTGGCCGTGAAAATAGGCACCGTCACAACTGACAGCAGTCTGAAGTTAGTGCACATCAATTTTGTTTACAAACATCGCAGTCAAAAACTTAATTAAAAATCACAATGCAGTGACCAAAAACAGGTGTAAAATTAAACTGAATGCACCCACTGAAGGTAAGTGACCATTCGCAAATGCATATTAAAGTTCAAAATGGTAGATAATACCAAAAAGTTATAAATACTAAATATACACAGTATTGGCTTCCCCGTTAAGTGTGGTACATGCCGAGATGTATTTAAAGGACAACGGAAAGTGCGGCATATGGTTGCACGAAGATCTAGAACAACAAAGAAAATTGGGAAAAAATCAGACCTTTCGACGGCCGCTGGGTAGTGGGTGGTTCCTGGTGCCTTCTGAATACGATTCTGGAGGACGCGGCAGCGGTTGGCATCCAAATAGACTAGCAGCACTTCTTACACGTATTCGGAAGTTTCCCAGAAGGCCGTGCGTTCCCTTGGGCGGCTGATTGTCTCTAGCTTCGTACAGCACGTAGAACCGAAAGCTACAGGTGACCGAGACAGGCTGGTTGGTCGGAAAACTGTCCCACGAGACTCCACATAGTATGCGGCGGGTAACGCATCAGTTTTCTGCTAAAGTGTTTAATTCATCTGGACTAGACCCATTGAGAATTTAGCACAACACCAAAATAACTTGCTACAACTTGAAAAGGATCTCCCCAAGATTCCCTAACACTATAGAAACTAAAATAGTTCGAACCAAGGTCGGCGGTAAAAGGAATCGTATACAACCAAACACACCCATCAGACTGCCGGGATGCTACTGCGAAAAATACTCATAATATAATATATGAATCAGTCGATTAATTTGGTATCTCTTCCAGCTGTCTTAACTTCTTGTCATAACAAGAGACAGGATAGGTTAATGTGACTTTTAGAATATTTAAGGATGTAAAACAAAAATCGAATTATGAAATAAATCATTTGTAGCTGCATAATTTTCTTCGTATGTTTTACGTTAAAGGTTGGGGTGGCCCAATTGTAAAACAACCAGGCTTAGGATCTAATAGTCCGAAAGCTTCCCGGTTGGAATCACTTCAGGGGTCGGAAATGTTTCTAGTTCCTTGGGTGGTCGGTATTGGGTCTCGGTCTCCATCTCCCATCGGGGATAAAATTAATGGCACTACTCGTGTTACAATTGCACCAGAGGACTAACAAGATCATATACAGAAAAATACACCACACACCAGACAGGTTAAGTACGTACGGTTACGCACCAACACGATAACCCGCAGAGTCGGGCCCTGTTGTGCATAGCACAAACTAGCTTAGCTTTGCCGCACACCGCCTCGACACCGCGCAAGCGGTACAAACGAGGATAACGATTATCATGGTGTTTCATGTTCCCACTAGTACGTACTGTATATTGTAAACCGAATGATACATCATAATGCCAATATGATACTTTATAAACGCAAGATTGTTTGATCAAACGAGTGGATTCTTAGCTATATCACAAACTCCGTCACGGTGGATTCTAGACTTTTACCTACTACACCTAACATATTCATATAAGACTTATAAGTAATATAATAACGCGTCTCCTATTACTTTTCAATAAAATCTAAAATAAACATCACTTACAACAGCCATGCATGCTTTGTTAGTATAACTATTTCCGAAAAATGGCGGGGTATCTGCTAGGGTGGCTGCTGATATTAATTTTGCTGTTTATTAGAAAATTAGGCTGCATTAGGAAGATACAAATGGATAGTCATAATTTAATTAATTTTTCCTACGACTCCGTTTTTATAAACATTCAACCAGCCTGTTTACCTCACAGTCTGGAAATATTTTGGGATGATCAGCGTTGTTATAAGTTATACAATATTTACCACTAATATATCACACACGTCTAGTTTTAATGGTTGTAAAGCTCATAATCTTCGACCAACAATTTTTAGATTTCTGGTTTGTTATGCAGCAGTAATGTTTTGTAAACCCCAACTACACGTTCATTTTGAAACGAATGTTTAATTTACATTTGAAACCTATTGCTGCTACATCTGTGCTATTGTCTATTTTTCGAAATATCGTCGTTAATAGCGCTTTCGTCCCGTGCTGGGCACCAGCGTCTTCTCTGCCTACGTGCTTCTCCTCAGCGCAAAGTTACAAGGGACCTACAGCTTAACGTCGAATTCGAACAACAGAGCTTCCGGAGAAGGTTTTGGCATTAACGAAAATCGACACACAAATTATTAGTCTAACAGATAAACTGTGCGTTATCTGGAAAAAGCAAAAGTATAAAATAAATGAGGTTCTTCTTCCCATGTGTACAAAATTGTAACTTCATTACTTTTTCCAAATTTTCAATAGGGACCTTTGAATTTGGTACACACTGCATACGTTAGTAAATATACTCTAATATTTAGAGGTGTAGAAAAGTCCCAGAGACGTTTTTGCGGATTTTTAATAAAAAGGTATAATTTTCAAAAATTGAAAGCAGCCTCCAGTACGATATAAGAATTTTTGACTAAACATAGCGTAGGTACGCATTGTATGTATTTATCAACCGAAACATACCCAGAACGTCACCATTTATAAAATAAATCTTAATCCTATATTGGTGACTAACCCAGTAAATGCGAATGACCCTATATATCTCAGTTTTTCACGGACGCAAACTAATTCGAAAGAATCGCGTGTGCAGATTGTGCTGAATGGCCAACTTTGGTTTTATGCAGATAATTACGGAACTAAGGAAGGCAACGGCTGGCCGAAGATCTTGCATCTAAGTCACGTAAAGCAATCAAACAAACCGAATAAACCAATTTCCATAGACCATAGCCTAGCAAGTGTAACTGCCGCCTGGGGAGCTCCAGTTCGAGCCGCAATGGATCATGGCGGAGACCGCTGATGCGGGTGTCGCAGATTTGTCATGTTATCGGGCGACACCACTGACACCTGGCGTCTGCTACGAATACCAACCAACCCCCAGGGGCAACGGCAACGCAAACGGCGGCGGCGACGTCCCTAACACGGATACATGTAGCTTTAGGACTGCACTCCTATCTTCCCGAGACAACAAGGGTACTTCGACCTACATTGTTTCAGGTCCTAGATTATATAGGCCCGTAAATGGTTGTGGTCTATTTACCACTTAATAGCTATTGTTGTCCTGTAATCTGTTCGACGCAAGATATCGAAATAATTGTTTTTAAATGTTAATTTCACTAGCAAACAGTCAAGGAATTGCACTGTCCTTTCCTACAAATTTAATTGTTGCTCTTGTTTTGCACCAAACATATTTGTAATTAAACAAATAAGAAAACAAATGGCACAAATATTACAAGGGGTTTCAGTATAACTAAAAATTAGGAACCGCTCTTCACTTAATTCTATAGCAGATGAATTATTTACTTAACCCTTTTCGGTTTAGTGGCAATTGGAAATATGATATTTATTGTTTTGGCTTTCAATAAACGAATTATAGTAAGTAGTTGTTTCTTGGTTATATGAGCCTATCTCCGATAGACCCAAAAATATCTCCCATATAACTTTCTACAAAGCTTTTAGTGCAGAAAACACAAAATCTTTTTAGTAAGTAGACTTCAATCACAATTACACCAGTCTATAGCTCCATTTCAAATAATTTGTTATAACACTGAATAAAAAAATCATGCTTGTAACACTAAGAAAACTTCTCATTTTGCTGTAATAAGCTTTAGTTGAAATCAGACAATTATTCATCATTGTTTAGTAACATACTGTTCTTTTACGGAAATAGAAAGCTTGTAAGTTCATGTTTAATTTCAGTTTAATATACAAAATATTGTAAAATTATGTAAAACAGCGGAAACAGTAGAATGCAAGCAACATTTATGGAGAGCTTCAACAACAGGGTCAATACATTTTAACTGAGCAAAATAATATAATTTGGGCCTTGTACTAAGTAAATTATGGGGGTAATCCAAATTTCTTGACAAAGTAATTTCTTAAAATGTGGAAAACGAAGGGTAGAAAGAGTTACGCAGTATTAAATAAGGATTCATTTATTATATAGGGTACTGAAAAAGTGTTAAATATTTGAGAACCGTCAGCCGTTTTTTGCTTCAAGCGTTACTAGAATTCAACACCAAAAATATATAAACTCCCGAATTATCTCCTCTGGAGCTCTGTATTTGGGATTACTTAAACATCCGTAAAGAATCCTGTCACATTGGAATACCGAATTTGACAAGATTGCTAAAGAATGTTAGCCTGGCCGGGCATTTTTGAAAGTGTGCGGATAATATGTAGATCATAAAGCAATCAATTGTGTCTTTTTGGGGTTAACAATAAATTAATAAAACTTGAAACAGAAAATCGCTAATGGCGCACAAACAATATTGGTTTTGGGACACATGTTGATTAAACTTTGGAACTTCTCTTTGTGGTAGTTTACTGTTAAATATTTAAGCCCTTTTAAATATCATGTACCTACATGCAGGATTCAGCGCATTAAAAATAATGAAGTGATGCATGAGGAAGCTTCATACATGTGCGAAAAGTGTTAACAACGTATAGCTGACGTTATTTAACCCCTAAATCACGGAGTAATTACAGAGATATGGTGTTTGAAAGTTTTTTTACTTCAATTCTCTAAAATGCCAACTTTTTTTCTTTGTTGTACAATGATGACAAACTCTGTTGTTTTCGAAAGCTGACAGTCCGAACTTAATTCCCAGAAAACTGTACAGTTGTGTCTAAAAACTGAATGCAATCCGACCCAGAAGGGAAAATGTTATTTAAAAATTTATATATTAGTTATATATATTTAAATTGTTGTTTCTATTCGAAACTTGTTAGAACTATTTAAATTCAAGGGCAGCCTTTTAAGGTTCTGCAAACGACCACTAGGTGGCGCTATTGAGATGTGTCATTACTATTTCGTAAAATGTGACATTTGTTATTGTGAAAACTGTGGCAGCTTAGAAATTGATCGAGTAGTTTGTTTACAGTGAGCGTTTAAAAAAAAGCAATTTAAAAAAAATTGAAAAAGCACGTGAAGCGTTTCCCTGGATGATTTTTTACGATCTTAGTAAAGGCCTAACTCAACAACAATGCATAGAATCGCTTCGTTCAAGCAGTAATGAAGCACCATCAGAAAAGACTGTTTACAATTGGTTTGTAGAATGTCGTCGTAGTCGTGCGTCCGTCAGTGATGAATTTCATGACGGTCGTCCAAAATAAGTTGTAATTTCAAAAAACATCGATGCTGTACGCAACAATATTGAAGAAGATCGGCATGTGACTTACAGTGAGATAGAGGCATCCTTTGCCATATCGAAGACTGCAGTATATTCGATGAACATGAACATTTAGCTGTGAAAAGGATCTGTTCCCGATGGATTCCGCATAATTTGACCGAAGCTCAAAAAAGGCTCGTGTTAAATGGTGTAAGGAAATGCTCAAAACATTCGATAGAGGAACTGCAAAATCCGTATACAACATCGTAACAGGTGAGGAAACTTGGATATATTCGTATGAACCGGAAACTAAGCAACAATCCACTGTTTGGGTGTCCCAAGATGAACCGAATCCTACAAAAGTTGTTCGTTCACGAAGCACTTCCAAGAATATGATCGGTTGTTTCGTCGGTTGTACTGGACATGTCGTAACCATTCTTTTAGAGGATTGAAGAACAGTAAACGCTGAATGGTATACAACAATTTGTTTGCCAGAAGTAATCGAAAAATCAGGAAAAACAACCGAAAACGTCGCATCATTCTTCATCATGACAATGCCAACTCTCATACATCCCGTCAAACAATTGATTATTTGAAGAAGAAAAACAGAATTAATGTCTCACTATCCGTATTCATCTGATTTATCGTCCAACGACTTCTTTGTTTTCCCGAATGTCAAACAAAAATTGCGTGGGCAGCAATTTTCATCACTTCAAGAAGCTATTGAAGCCTTCAATAACCATCTTTTTGAGATACCAACTTCAGAATGGAAAACATGTTTCGAGAATTGGTTTGCACGCATGCAAAAATGTATGAATCTTAAAGGGGAATATTTTGAAAAGCAATAAAACAGTTTGTTCCAAAAAAATGTTTTCTTTCCCAGTTTTTGTAAAAACCTAAAAGGCTGCCCTAGTATAAAATTAAAGAAAAAATTGTAAAGACGTTCTTGTGGAAAACAGAATACTAGTTTAGAGACTGCAAAAACAAACTTGCTTTCAAGATATAACCTAATTTTCAAATCAAATTGGTATCTTCCGGGTTACATTTCATCTACTTTTCACAGTTAAGTGTACATTATGCTCAACTGGAAATTAAGTTTGGACTGTTACCTTTGAAAAAATTGTTTCTATTTTCGTGAATTTATGTAAAAAAGATTTGAAGCTTGAAACTTATGTAATGCATTGAATTTAAAAAGAATTTACTAGGTGATTTAGCGGTTAAATAAAAAACCTCAGCTATACACGGTTAAGGTTTCTCGCACATGTTTAGAATCACTCTGAATGCACCTCTAATGCATTATTCACAATTTTCTATTACTTCCATCATATAAACGAAACATTTACAAATAAATAAAAGCAATACCTACAACTGCATTTCTAAATTTTTAATTTAATTTTTTAATATTTATGCGATGTTTTAGACGTTTAGCTTTTTCAACAGACCTAGCCTTTCGTTCTGATTTTGAATAAGGAAGCGTGTATACATAAACATTTAATGTATGTACTTTATTTATATAGGTTTGGAATTTCCTGTAGTACATCATGTGCAATCTTGGGTTAGGCATCCAATGACACCATTTAGACTATCTCTTTTCATTTTCGTTTTCAAGGAAATTGCATTATAAATATATACTTCAAATAGTTTCAACATAATACCTTATCGTATTAATATTTCTAGGAAAAAAATTAACCATGTTGTATGTGTGTGTGTTTGCCATGAAATTCCACTATCCAATTTCCCATCTCTATACTCCTGTCGCCAGAGCGGCTACACATTCCACTGAGGAACCCGACTGACCCTGTATATCAGCCCGCTCCTGGCGGGTTATGAACGTGCAATGACTTTCCTTTTCCTTAAATAAGTAACGTTCTTTTACCACTATCCCTCTAAATATACGTATGTTCTGGATAGGGTTACAATAAGTCGAGCATTTTTAGGATATAAAACATACAATATACAACATCGACAATTTTTTTTTAATCTTTGCGTTGTAAAACGCTGTAAGCAGTCAGAGGATAGGCAAATTGTGGCCGACATCGTCGTTCAATACTAATTAGACTGCAAATTCAAAGGTCTAATAAATTTCGGCCACTGTTGTACAAGAGCCGTCGAGTCCTCATCATTATTGACAGCCTTTTCGTCCTATTGGTGGGCATCAGACTCTTAGACGTTTAGAGTCGAATCCGAGCGACAAAAATTCCAGAGAAGGTTTTTAGCATTAATATCCCACGGTTGCAAGCCGGATTGGAAAATTGTGTGTAGGGGGTTGCAGACAAGATTTTTATAAATCTGCATAGTAATGCTTAGGTTTCGAACCCAAGCCAGAATCGCCGTTTTACTCAAAAAGTGAGCGCTCTACCAACTGAGCCACCACCACACCTTGAGCTACCACTACATCGAGTCCTATCACACTAAAATGCTGAAATATATGTAGAAACATATCCTTACACTTGCAAACGGTAGAAGAAATTCTAAAGTGTTCTAAGTCTCAAAAATAGCTACAGTGCACGCCACTTAATGTGATCACATCGGCACTCGATGTTTATGATAATAATAACCGTTTGATAATAATAAACGGCGAAACCATACTTTCGTCGCAACCAAATTTTCATTTCTTTTCAAGTTCTTTCAATTTCTGGCGTTCCAACAGACATTAACGGACCAAAGTTTCAATGCAGATTCCACTTCGACTTTCCCAGTGCGATTTTGTGTAGTGTTTAAAGAACCATTTTTCTGCAGCGTCTTCTGTTTCAATACGCATTTTTTAAGGTTTACACAAAACTGATTACGAAATGTTTAAATGTGTTGTTTTATTCCGCGGGTTTATTTTTGGCAAGTTATCGTGTGTTCTAAACTGGTAATTTTATCTTTTAAGCTACGATCGCGTCTTTTATGCGTCAGGCATTGTAAAGGGTTTGAACAGAATTGAGTTAGCTGCTGCCAACCAGATTGCAGGTTGAAAAGAAAGAGAGAGAGAGTTAGAGAGAGAGAGAGATAGGTTTGGTACTACTCAAGCTGAAGTATACAAACAGAAAAACTGCATGCCCGCAAGGATATTATAGCCCGTGCAAAGAAAAAATCCTAAGAAAAAATTTATTACTTAAACCGTAGTCATGGTTACTATAAACGATATTTTTCCTATATGGTCGTATGCGTCTGGCTCGTTCTTTGTCAAAGTGATATCCGCATGATTACAATATCCGTGATTCCAATGAGCGACGTACACTGTTTATCAAGTACAAAACAGTTATAGGCGAATAGAACTTGTACACTATGTCTGCAGAACAGCTACAGCACTGGTATTGATCAAGATTTAAAACCGATACTAATGATTAATTTGCAATTATATATAATTAATAAGGTTACCGTATTATTGCTTTTTCATAAACAGGAGCAGTTGAAAATAATACATGTACTCGATAATTACAAAGAAAAGAAAATAAGAAAAAATGTATTTTAATTACAAAAAAAAAACATTTTACAATATACATATTATTTTAATTGTGTGTTGTAATTATTTATTTTACATTACGCTAATATACACAAAAAACCTACTTGCTAATGTAATCAAGACCATAAAATATGAATTATTTATATACGCTAAATATTCCAAAGTATAGAATTTGTTCATGTTCTCCCCTTTTTAATGGTTGGGTATATGATGTACATTCTAAATATTTTATCTACGTTCTTAATATTATTAGGGAGAAGGAAATAATAATAAATCTGCCTAGGTGTGCTAACCTCAATAATGATGAATAATTATAATTTAATTAATAAATCAATAGTAGCAAAAAATATCTATTTTAATAAACAATTTAGAAAGACCGGAAATATTTTGAATGTGCTGCTGTGAAGCAAAATATTTCCGGAAATATTTTGCTTCACTGCAGCACATTCAAAATATTTAGGATAATCTTGAATGAAATGCGTAATAATCATTTTTTTGTCAGGAAATTCTTTTCTAATTTTGAAAACAACAAACACAGTAGGATCTTCTCCTTTTCTTACCTAACCTCATTCCCTATAAAGTCAGGGCGCTAAAATACACATTTTGCGGAATACTTAATTCATTTTAAATCCAACGCTTCATTTTTATGTGTTCTGTTGCTCTCCTGCCTTAATTTTGTTACTTTGCGCATATGACGATATGTATTACTTTTGCAAAATAAAATGTTGTTATTTTGCTTGCTAATTCGTATTATATATTTAACCTTTTAATACAAGGACAAAAATTCGTTGTGTTCATTGAAAACAACTCCTTGGGTTTTTATAGGTTAGTTATTAGAAATTCCTATTTAGTCGTTCTTAGAGTTTCCATTTAGTTCGTATAGACTATTACTTTCAATTAATAATGTTCTATGTTGTACATACTTACTGCAAAAATATTTTTAGAAATAACCGCGACATGCTTCGTTTGATTTCTCTTGCTTCATAGCGAGGTATTTCTTCAAACCTATTAATTTTTCAAGTCCATTTTCTCTGCGATCTAGAAAAGTAAACAGAATGAAAACTATTTACAATGTATACACCTTCGATAGCTCAATCAGTTTTTATATGCTTAACACATGTGAGTAATTATTTTCAGTGTTATTACTTGTGCTATTAAAATTTTAAGTCAGTTAGTCGAAGCTAGAAAATTCGCTACCTTGCGAATCGGTAAACAGCAGCACGTACTAGAAAATGTATTTTCAGAAATAAAACATCCAATCCATTTCCTGAACATTACAGGTTGTCAACCAAAATACATTGAATGTTATCCAACATAAATCATACCGTCATAGAGTATTGCATAAAGTTGCCCACACTAAACATCAATTTCAAGTTGAAAATTGAATTTCTGAGGGTGTTCTATTTTTCGGGTGAAATTACATGTTGAGGTAGGTGGTCAAGCACAACTAAATTATATTACAGCAAGCTCACGATACCAAAAGTATATCTCTGAATTAAACTCTTAGTTTTCATACGTATAACAACAACTTTTATGAATATATAATATATTTAGATTATATTAAACGCAATTATAAATAGTTTGTGCCTCAAAAGAATAAAATAAAATCAATGAAAATTATCAAGAAGTATCTATCGATATTATGTTTGCTAAATTTGAATAGAAGCTAACTGAAATGGGAATTCGTCCACGTATTGTTGACGGTTTGGTTTACAGAATCGTATGCTACAAGATATTTCCTACAAGAGGAGTAACTGTTTTCATTCTGCTGGCTGGCTGTGTGTTTTAACATGTTGTGACCTTCAATTATTATACGTTTCCTGCGAATCTATTGATGTGCTATTAAATTCTAGAATAATAGAATCCCAACGTTTTCCTTCTTGGTAGAAGCAAAAATCAATGTGATCATTGTTGTCGTAAATATATATCATGATGGTTAACTGTATCCCTCACTATCGTCATTTTATTAAGCGTTAAATACTCTGCGTCAAGATGTAACTTATATACGAAAACCTTCAACATTATATTACTTACAGGGAAATACTACCTTATTTTTATATTTATTTGAGTTTTGAGCTACTGTTCTCTATATCCAATTACCAATAAGTTTTTCCCTCTTTCGAAGTACATCCAAACAAAAGCTTAAGTTATAGGTTTCATTAATTTTCTTTCCTTTTTTGAGTTTTCTTGAAGATATGGTTGATATCCTTTGGTAGACGACGCTGATCAGTCTATTCTGCTCCTTCACTAGTCTCATCCATAATTTTATTAATCAGGTTGGTTTATGACAAACAGCATTATTTTTCACTCTTTCTCTCTTGCTAGCCTCTTTCATTCCAGCATTGGACATAGGCCTCCTCCATTTCCTTCCGCTCGTTTTGGTCTGGGGCTCTTTCCATCCAGTCATGCATGACTGCTTTCTTTATGTCGTCTGCCCACCGTAGCCGCGGTCTCCCTCTGTTGTTTTCTGATCCAGAATCTCCATTGTTGAGTGATGTAATTCCATCGGTTGTCATTGTTCAACTGAAACCCATCTTTAATGAACTTAGCTTTGAAAACAAATGCAATAATTCAAATGACGTTTGTTAATCTTAGTAGTGTTTGTAAGCAACACGTCAATAATTTCCTGGCGTTGGAATTTGATTCTGACGTATAAAACCTCAATTTTGAAATGATGCTTGTTGTTGAAAATCCATCCAAGTTTGATCAGCGTACGGTGTTACAATTTATGCGCTGAGGGAGTGCAGCGAATGCAGATTCATACGCGGATGCAAGTAGTGTATGGAAATGCATGAATTGCGTATTCTACTGTGAAGGAATGGTGCCGATAATTTAAGAATGGGAAAGAAGGGACTATGGATGAGCCGCGAGCAGGTGCACGGTGTACTGCATTAACAGAAAACAATATGGGATATGTGGAAGGCCTTATTAGAGAAAATCGTTGAATTGCAATTAGAGAAATTTCAGAAAATGGTGGTGCGAGTGTAGGATCTGTCCATAGTATTGTTCGTAATCTGGGTTACAGCAAAGTTTGTTCGCAATGGATTCCTCGTCTCTTGTCTAATGAACAAAAATGCTTGCGAATAGGCTTATCTCTGCAACACATCACAGACTATAGGCAAAATGGTGATGACTTTCTTCTGTCAATAGTTGATGGCGACCAAACTTGGTGCCATTACTGCGAGCCATCCAGCAAGTTATCGTCGATGCAGTGGAGTCGTTCAAGTTTACCACCACCGAAGAAGTTTAAAGCACAATCTTCTGTAGGTGCAAGGTGATGTTAACATTTTTTTTGATCATAATCGATCCTTGTTGATAGAGTTTAAGGAACTTGAAGTAAATGTCAATGCCAATTTGTACAATAACTTTGAACAAGCTCCATCAAGCAATAAGATGGAAACGTATAGGACAATGTTAGGCCTCATCTTGCTAATGTGGTAAAAAAAATCTCCAACGACAGAAATTGAAGGTTTTAGATCATCCACTCTATAGCCCGGGTCTATGGCCTTGCGATTAAGAGATCGGCATTTTGAGTCTGACGCAGAAGTACAAATAGCTGTGGAAGACTTCTTCAATCGGCAGCTACAAGAATTTTATGAGCAGGGTATACGTCGGTTAGTAAAACAATGGGAAAGGTGCCTAAACAGTGACGGTAATTATTTGTAATTAAATTCTTACGTAAATTCTTTATAAAGCAAAGACAGGTTTGAATTGAACACACCTCGTATATGTAATATTGATTTCTCCACTGCTCTTTATGTCTTGGCAAGTCTGTCTACGTTACGTTTCGTGAAAGTTCAAACTTGTACTCCGTATGTTAGCACTAGGAGTATACACTGACCATGCGCCCGGTAACGCATATGTAATGGCAATGGCATGTTTTGCTTTTTCAAAATACAGCTCAACCTGCCGAAAGATGCCCATCCTAGTCTTCTCCTTCAGTCATTGCTTTTGTTTGTTCTGGTTTATTTTAAGCCCTATACGTTTCGATTCTTGATGTAGTTCATTTAACATTATTTCTAGTTCTTCCTTCGTTTCTGAAATATCTACCATGTCGTCCGCAAAGCGACGGCGGCTTCGTTTTGTTCCGTTTATACTGATGCTTTGGTTTTCGCATGGTAACAGTCTCAGAACATCTTCCAATCCGGATGTAAACCATTCAGGTGATATCGTGTCGTCCTGGCGAAATCCCCTTTTTATTGGTATCTGGTTAGCGTTGTTATGAAGTTTAACAGTTGACACAGCTTCTTTGTAAATATTTTGTATGATCCATGAGTATTTCTGATTGACTGTGCCGTTTTGTAACGCTTCTTGTAGTATTACCCATTTTCCCATACTGTCGAAAACTTCTTCGTAGTCTACCAATCCTATGTATAATGGTATTTGACATTCTGTTGCCTTTCCGACGAGGATATAAACAGATGTAGGAGGTCGGTGGTATAAAACCCGGTTCTAAATCCAGCTTGTTCTACTTGTTGGTAGCTGCTTAATCTTTTAGTTTGCTAAATCAGTCTCCCTTTTAAAATACCAGAATCATGTCTCCTTCATTCCATGTTGATGGTATAGTGCCTTCACGCAAGCACTTATTTAGTAAAACTCCTATTACATTTAGCATCATCTCTCCTCATTCTTTTATCATTTCGACCAAGACTCCATCTTTTCCCGCTGCTTTATTGTTCTTCAAAGCACTTCTAATTTCTTCTCTATCTATATCGGGAATTTTTTCTGAATTTGTATTCATGACTTTTCTTTGTTGATTTTCTTTTGTGGCAACAGTTTCCTCTTTTCTTGGGCTGTATCGATTAGTGTACAATTTTTCTGTTATTATTAATATGTCTGCTAAGTCTTGCTTTTTATTTCTATTTTCATCTTTCAACATGACAATTTGTGGTCTTGACAAGCAGCATCATCGTCCAGCAAATTAAAAATACAGGCTCTTTCCCCTTATTCTGCAGTACTTCCAGGTACTTTGTGATATTCACCATCCCATCTTTGGGATGGTGAATATCACCTTAGTCGACAAATTCCTTCAGCATGCTGACTTATTGCACATACGCGTTTTGGGTAAGGATTTCACCAGGAAACGTTCTGATACATACGTTGCCAACACAATTGTTGAAATTTAAAGTTGTCGGTGGTTCTATTTCAATATTTCTTAGTTTATAAAAAACCGTGGAGTTTTCTATTGCTGAAAATCAATGAGTTCTTCCGTATTCTATATCCTATAAGTTGAAAAATGAAATCTAAACACTAACTTATAATAACAATTTGCTTGTTTAGATACAATCAACACTTATACTTATCAGGTTGGTTCTATGTAACACAGCATAATCTATAACTGAGGTTCCACTTTGTTACCACAAAATATTAATTATATTTTACTATGGAGAAGATTCCGATACTGAAAATCCTTTTTTTGCCGTGAAAAGTTATTTTAGATGGCTTTCGATCTAATAATATCGTTTGTACCTTCTGGAATGTGAAGTGATTGCAGTGTTTGTATACTCATAATACTACTAAGATTGTCCATGTAAATTAGTTTTAAATTGAACTTAAGTACATAATATTCACATCATTGTTTTACCAAGAGTGAATGAACACGTAATTGATTATGGGAATCCGCTAAGGGAAACTCATTTTATTGTATCAACATACGATTGCCACTAAATAACTGAAGGTAATTATACAATGCAAAATTATGTTAAAGTTCATAAACAATTAAGGATTTGGTCGACGCAACACCCTTTAACACCCTTGTTTATAACGAATGCTTAATGGTATCAATTCTAAGTAGTCCTGCGTTAACTAAAAGCTAAGATAGCTGGTAGTGGTACGGAATTAATGACTCATCAGGCTTTTGTACTGTGTGAACCTAGCAATAGATTTCATAAACTAGTTTTTGCCAGCTACCTATATTAAGTAATTCGATAATGTAATTCTTTCTCTTTAAACGTGTTTATGAGCTCGTATTCAAAATTAAAAAGAAAACAGAATTGTGGCCCAAACCTGACTGCTCCAAAAAGTATTATATCTACTTATCTGCAGCTTTATTTTATTTTTGTGCATATGAATGACAAGCTATGTTTAAGAATGCAATGTACTTTAGAAAACGAAAACAAGTTTATGTTCACAGACTTTTCAGCCATTCCGTATTGCACCATACTGTACCATTATTACTTGATTTTTCAAGTGCGGCAATATATAATCATCAAGTATCCAGTGCCTGGTATAAACGCAGCTTGATTAAATTCAAGCTCTGGCAAGCAATTTCACTTACCTCGCCGCACGGAATCAAAGCTGGTCTTCGACCAAGCTGAATAGAGAGGTTTCTTTGCAACAAAACCAAAAGATCAGCAAATTTGTTTTTCTTGGAAATATTCTGCATGCTAGGATTGAACGCTATAAAAGTTGCATCAGGCTGTATTAAAAACGGCTACCACTTTCAAGTTTGTTAAGAAAAGGAACAAAACCGTACCTACAAGTTTGCAACTTGGATTGTGAGAGGGATACGGCTAAATATTTTGAATGGAAATTTTATATTAGGAAATTAGATTATTTGCGCCAGGGGAAAATTGCAGACGCCAAGTGTACCCGAATAAACGAGGTTAAATAATCATAAGTAAATTTAAAAGAGATATTAACCTATAACCGGGATTAAATCCCTGATCGAGTAACGAAAAGTTTAACGTCATCAATTTTTAATTTTCGTTGTTAGACCCGTATTAAAAATATCGTCCAATCAGTTCGCTGAAATCGATCGAAGTAATAATACGAAAACACTCTTGCACTGCGTCTGAAGAAGATTACCAATTTCCTGCAAAATTTCCATACCTCGGAAACTCGATTATAAGATACGGTTCTCGGTAATGGGAATATCAGTATTTAAATTTTAATATAAGCTAAGAGTGTACTAAATATTTTACGAGAAGAAAGTTTTCGACGTGTTTACCAATGCCATCCTCTTATTATGTAAGTAAGGTGTTCGCTTTATGTATACCACGTGTAAATCTCAACTAACCAGAGCAAATTGTAAATTAAGTTTGTTTAATTAACATTTACATAGAATATATAGATTAGAATAGAATTAAGATTTAATATTAGAATGACTACGAAATATACATACAACCATATTGAGTAGAAAATCGAACCAAATTAGAAGAAGAACATTTGTCTTTAAATTACAAATTAATTATTACTCTGTACGCTTTGTTTATTAAAAAATACTTGCAGTTGATAGTCAATGCATCAATACTAGTTGAGGTTACGAACAAAAAGCAATCCAATATGTATACTACATCCATTCTCGTTGATAGCTTCAAAAACCTGTATGGAATATTTAGCTAAACTGCCGATCAATCCAACAACAACCTTCTTCGTCCCACTGTTGGGTATCGGTCTCTTCCCTGCCACTCATTTTTTGTTAACGTTAAGGTAGAACACGGGGGACTTTCAGTTTAACTTCCAATCCTAGCGACAGAAATTCCAGAGAAGGTTTTTAGCATTCAGATCCTAGGGTTGCAAACCGGATTAGGAAATTGTGTGTGGTGGGTTTCAGCACAAGATTTTTATTCACTACTTGGTAATGCCTAAGAATCGAATGCAAGCCACAATACACGTTTACTCAGCAAGCTAGCGCGCAACCAACTGAGCTGCTAGCACACCATCCCATGTGTTCGGTTACCAACAATAATGTGTCATTTTGTGTTTGTGTGTTTGCACTTGCCGACACACGTGGACCAAGGCTGTAGCCTCCCGTCGAGAAACAAGAACCTTCCCAAGCTATTGCACGCTAACAAATCTTACGTAAATGTATACCATGTGTGCGTGAAGCAAATTATGATGGATACGCGATGCTTAGTTACACGTTTACACACTATTCTCAAAAGAGTTTACTTATTGTCTGATAAAATAGGCGGAACAGAAGAATTAATATAATGATCAATTGTTTACTGTTTGAACATTCGCAGGGAGTAGACCTTTATTTGTCGCCTGCTACTGTGTTGTCATTCTTGGAATCGTCCATATTACTGTTTGATCATTCGCAGAGAGCAGACCTTTATCTGTCGCCTGCTACTGTGTTGTCATTCTTGGAATCGTCCATATTACTGTTTGATCATTCGCAGAGAGCAGACCTTTATCTGTCGCCTGCTCCTGTATTGTGTCATTCTTATACTCATCTTGATCAGTAATAAAGTGTTATACTAAAATCAACAATTGCTCATTGTATTAATTCTTCTGTTCGTCCTATTTAATCAGACAATTCGTAAACTCTTTTGAGAATAGTGTGTGAACGTGTATCGTGTATCGTATCGTATCGTATCGTGTATCTAAGCATCGCGTATCCATCACCATGAATGTGTAAAAATTTTTTGCAAGTGAGTACCAAATATTTGTTCGTAATTCCAAAATAGGTAGGTCACCGGGAAGGAATTAATAATTTAAATATTTGTTACCAAACTTTAATTAAAGGCATTATTTATAAATATGATAGCATATCCTATAACCCTTTTCTACAGAAGATGATCCAACAAAGTTGGGATAAATTCTCCTCCATTTCTCGACTGGTTTATTCATTTAAATCCGGATTAAATGAAGTAAATGTCTGTATCTGTTTGAATAGAATATTGGTAAATACAACCCATTGGCATCTAAAAACTATGGATCTACTTTGCATTCAAACGCTCATTGTATTAATATTCTGCTAACATTTCAATATCTATTTGTTATATTTGTATGGGCCTCAGCAAGAAAACTAAGAACGCTACTGGAAAATCTAAACCTAGAAAATATTTATGTTAACCTAATGAACACTTGATAACAATGGTTCAAAAATTAATATTATAAAAATTAACACACTTGGTTTTTGAATTTTTATAATTACCGCTTTTTATAATGAGATACATCTAGATACAAGCAATTTTTTCATCAATTTATCAAATATTTCTCATGTTATTATTGATGATACAACCATTATATAAATTCTTAATCGCCTATTTAAGCAATACGAAATCAATTTTTTACATTAATTGATTCTGTTACATAACTCCTGTGTTGTTTGGCCTATATATTGCATAGAACAACTAACTGCAGGTTCTATAGTAAACCTGCAAAATTATGTTCAGGTTTACGATTATATCAGATTTGAAACAACACATCCGCGCTAAACTATACTTGCTTTCTTTTATCTAAGGTAGACATTTATTTTCGGAAACCTCAATAATAAAAAATTTCAGACCCTTAAGGGGATTCTCAAGGAACTTAGTATCCAAAACTTAAATGTAACATTTTCATCGACACACCATTGTACTCCTTTCCCTGTCCGTCCCAGGAGTTAGGTCCGTCTATCTAAACGCTGGAAAGCTAATGTAAAAGAAATACGTATAATATACCATGAAGCAAATTGGTAACAGTCTTGACATCGTCGTGTTTGTGAGAAAGTCTGACAAATCTTGAGATAGAGGTTTTGTGTATCATGTTCTTAAGGGATGGTAGTTTATAATAAGGTCAAAAATTTCGCTAAATTATTATTATTTATTTTACCATATTTCTGCAATACTTTTTTTTAAATTTTTTTATCACAAGTTCTTATAATTTCTTATTAATTTTTTCTATTAACGTAGCTACGGTGACCATAGCAAATGTTAATTTTTGCTTACTTTAGTCTTTTTAGTAGCCCCTTATTTAGGTTGTGTTTAGCCCGTATTCATTAAAATTGGAACAGAAAGTTTGTGCAATCTTGATGCAGCTTTGTTAACTGTATTTACTTTCATAATTGACAAGTTGTTCCATCAAAAGTAAGAAATTGCTAAGAAACTCCTTAATACAAGGGATTAGTAAGACAAGAAATACTACATTAGTTGACTGATTTACTATATAATTACTGAAAAGAAATATAGATATGATAAATCTACGTATGTCTGTCAACTCCACCAATACTTGAATTTTCAAAGACACAATTTACAAGATTTTTCGAGGAAAACCGATTGTATAGGTTACGATCTAGTTCTCTGAACTGAAAAAAAGTAAAAGCTCAAATAACTATCCAATGTTCGATGTTACGAGGAAAAATTAGAAGCAATAATACAACCAAAGATTCGAATTCACTTTTTGGTTCGTTTCAGTTTCAAAATCAGAACTTATGCAAGATTTTGTAGCAAGAACTGCAACTGTTTAAGACAACGGGGAACAATACTACAAACATCATGAATTTGGTTGTTGCACTAAAAGTTATTCTGAGATCCTCAGATGAATCAGGAAGAGCCTTTCATGCTGTCAATTTATTTATCTATCACTAAATTGAGAAGTCGTCTTAGTAACTCAAGTATTGAATTATAAAAGTGGCGACTAGCTCTTCAACTATTTTTAAATGTGATAAATATACATATATGAAATTTAAATATGTTACCATAAAACTGATAAAAATTTTATTTTAATATTTAAAGAAAAAATTTGTATACGATGTATATAGGTATAGGTTTCATTATTCATATACATATGTATATAACTCTAATTGTTATTCACTTATTTTTGTTAAAAAAATCATTAAGTTTGATCACGGGAATCCCAGAGACTATACTTTAATTTCCTGTACTTACCCAAGATTACCCAAGTCTAATAATTGCTTAAAGTGCTTCAGTGAGATGTATCTGTTCTTTGTATTTTACACTGCAGAATGAGCTGAATAAGTTGTACATTTTGTCAATACTCAAATTTGCTCATTAATACTGTCGACGGAATCCAGAACTTGCTGCATTCCACCGTCGATTGCTGCCATATCATCAAGAAATATACAAATAAAGAGATTTTGTGACCACAATTGTACAATTAAATTTCCAATATGTTATTGGTATATCTATAAAGCCATAAATTTAGAAAAATTACAGCACCTAATCCATATGAAGATACTTAAAGCAACGTAGAATCATTAGCAGAATAATAATACAATACTGTTCCCCTGAAACAGGTATTTTCATTGATTACATAAAAATAAGGGAAGACCATCGTCAAAGCTACTTACCAAGAAGGTGTAGATATACAGACTGTTACGAGGTATCTGAGATTACTGCTTTACATATATTTCTCACACAACGCAAATTAAAAGCTCACTATTGAGCCTGTATAAATTTCATGTTTTAAAGAAGAGAAGTTGATATATTGATGATTGATGACAGTTGATGCAGTGAAACATATAGCCCAATAGATCAAGCTCGTGTAATAACCAAGAGAAACTACAACAACCTTTGCTAGGTGGAGGTTGAACATTCCCACAAACAGAGAAGGAAATGGAAAAATTACTACCTTATAAATATTAAGTATTTCAAGATTCGTCGCCTTATTGTTATAAGTTTTCCATAAAACATTCATTCATATACAGCTGCTGATGTCTGGATTTACGTCATCTTATCAAAAGAACTACACGTTTTAAGATATCCTAAAAAACTAACGGCAAGTGTCTCAGTCAGGTGAGCAAGTCTTCAGGAGTTAAAGCCATTTAAAATTTAAAAAGTATCTGTAAATTACCCCACCTTATTAAGATTGCAGTAAGTTTGGTTATAAAGGCTGTAAAGTTCCTCCTAAACGATGTTAGTTGATAGCTAGATCTTTGGATCTATGATGGAAAATTACCAACACAATAATGAAAGCTGATATTGAAGCTAAAATTCAATGCAATCTGTTGCAGTATTTATATACAAACTAGACCAGAATATTAAGTCTAATCAACATTTGATGGTACTCGAAAACAACTTGTATTTTCATTTTGAAAATTATCAATACAATCTCCTTCAAGGTGTCTTTTAATATGTCTCTCTAAATAAAATACGCCGGAGTATGCACATAAAATATATAATAATACAACTGCGACTATATGCCTATGTAAAACATTACTGACCTTTTTGTTACATATAATACTATTCGTTCTAAGACCAAGGACTAACTGCTTTCGCGATTTGATTATGACCCTGGCTGATTTGTGATTTGTTGTTGAGGAGCGGCTTATTTGTGCCCTTTAAAACTGCGGCCTTGAAAGCCTATTATATTTTGCATGCTCTGTCAAAGGGCCAGGCCCATTGTTACCATTCATTCGATATAGGTACGTTACAGATGCTAATTTCGTTACTTTCCTGTAACTGTAAGTATTTGTTAGTGTTAGGTAGAGTAGAGTAAATGGATGAAGCTAAGGTATATAACATGGATATGTATATAATATTTATAGATTTTTAAGCCTATTTTGGTTCCATAACGAAAAACAAATCGTAATAGAATTGAACAACATAAGTGTACCGAATAAACTAGTTGAAGTATGAAAGATGAATTCAAAAGAATACAGATCAATAAAGGAGTCATACAAGTGGATTCTAGATCAGAAGTACTGCACAATCTGATCCTTGAAGTAATAATAAAAGGAAGAGGAAGGCAAAGAACTGTCGGGAAGAAAGAAGTACAGTCGACAAGATATGCAGCGAACCTGGTACTAATAGCTAGAATTGAAATATCTAGTAAAAAAATTAGACGAAGAGGCGAAAAAATTTGGGCTAGATATTAATAAAGATAAAACAAATATATAAGATATAAATATATATAAAGAAAAATTAACAACCAGAGGAATGGCAAGTAGAAAGATAGAGTTTTGAGGAAGTAGATAAATTTAATTATTTCGGAAACTACTATCATACTATTTATATACAGGGTGTATCAGAAATAGGCACAAATATTAAATCCGATGGTAGATTACAATATATACAAACTAGAAAAAATATTTCTTTGGCAATGGGACCCTTAAGATATGAGAAAACAATTTGACCCAAAATTGTTTGAGTACCGCAGAATAATAACAAAATCTGAGTTCAAAGACATGTTGTGCAATGGAGAGTAAAATAGAAGTGCAAAAATAAATGTCTTATCAGCTGCCTCAAACCAATACTATTAGGTAGGTCAGTAATTGCTATTCAGTTATCAAAAACCATACAAGTTTTTAGGTGTTTGCCACTTTGGATTTATTTTACAATTAGGTAATAACCTTTTACAGCTTAAATGCATTTTCTATGTATCATCAACGGTTCTCACATAAAATTTAATTTTATTATTTAATTCAAAAAAATAAACTTAATGATATTAGAAAGATGAATAGTACCATTGAATTCTACTTGAGCCAATCTATTACTGGTTTAAATATTTATTATTTATTTATTTTTATACCTATTTCTGATAGACCCTGCATATATAAACTGCTGAAAGATAAGAAACTTAGCAAACAAACAAATGTGAAGCTATATCAAACGTTAATGAGACCAGCAGTAGCATATGCTACAGAAACAATTAGAAGGACAGAATGGAGACCAGGTGGAAATAAAGCAGGAGCTAGGCCAAAGAAAGCGTGGTAGGACAGCGTAATGAAAGGCTTATGTGAAATGGGTGTGGTGAATGGATAGGAAAAGCGTAAACATAGGAAGGTGTGGATGAAGATTGTGGTCAACGCGAATACACATAGGCGACGCCAAGCATGCAGTGCAATCGACCGCTAGTGATTTAAAAATCCAGACTATACGGTCATAGTCCGAGGGATTTTAAGACCAGCAGGTGAAAATAAGAGTAATTGGTACTGTGTATTAGTTATCGAGTACTCATTCATTCAACGGTAACGTTTTAGAAGAACCACCATCGACTAGTGATATTTGCATCAACACAATGGTGTCCGGCCACTTAATCGCCATTGTTTGGTCGCCTGCCGTTTGCTGGCGGGTCTCTATGCTCGTCAGCTATTTGCTCGCCCAGCTGATTGCTCGCCAGACATATGCTAGACATACTTAATAGAAAATACTATCTGCAGGCATTTAGAATAGACTGTTGGTACTATTTGAAAGTTTAGTTCCTTGAAGGAATGTTGCAAGTCAGAGCAGGGTTGGCGGTTCTTGTAATTGAATTCGTATAGGGTAGTATTTATTCTTTTGTTCCTAATTAAATAACTGGAAGAGTATATGATGTTTATGTTGTATATATTTTTAAATTATTTTTAAGGAACAACTTCTCAAAACATCCTCAAAATTGCTTTATTGGTATAGAAGAAGCAACAATTTAATATATTCTTCCTATACCTACGGTATCTAAAATTAAAAGTAAAGGTTTTAATTATGAAGTAAAAGATGTGCTAAATTATTTTACAAACGAAGGTGCCTAACAAAATATTGCGAGCAAGTTGACTGACGAGCATCTTTCACGGCGAGCAATCTGCAATCGAACAATCGGTGGCGAGCAAACGGCGGGCAGCAAGTGGTGGCGAGCAAATGACATAGAACCAACCACCATTAGTCGGATAATAGGTACTCGACAAACGAATATATACCATTTTTCACGGAACACTGAAACTGTTTAAAAAAGTTCACACCTGAGGAAGTTTGATACTACTACTACTAACTGTTTAACTTTCATCATCATCATCATCGTCAACAGCGTTTCCGTCCCACTGCTGGGCATCGGCCTCTTCTCTGCCACGTGTTTCTCCTCAGCGCTAAGGTAGAAACACGGGGGACCTACAGTTTAACGTCGAATCCGAACGACAGAAATTCCAGAGAAGGTTTTTAGCATTAAGATCCCACGGTTGCAAGCCGAATTGGGAAATTGTGTGTGGTGGGTTGCAGACAAGAGTTTTATAAATCTGCATAGTTCTGCTTAGGTTTCGAACCCAAGCCAGAATCGACGTTTTATTCAGAAACGCTCTACCTACAGGGATACTACCACACACCCTTTGGCTTTAGGCCAGTGTAATTAGCCACTTCATAGTATGAATCCGGCTGAAAATACCGATTCAACCGCGTTATAAAGACATACCAAAATTTTGCGTGCAAGAATGTGTTTATAGTTTCATACCTATTTTATCACGTATTTGTATTTTTAAATAGCAAATTCGTTGAGCACGTTATACAGGTAGCAGCCCCTTAATTGCTTTATTAATTCATCTGCATATAAATTGCCTCTTGAGCCGAAACATTTGCAATTCACATTTTTGAGAATTTATAGGTCTGATTTTACCCTTGACTTTGAGAAGCTGCATCAAAGGTTAACTACTTTCTTAACCACACGCAAGAAAAGTTATTATTGCCTTATTGTGCGGTTTATAATAATCAAACTGTTGTTAAACGCGGAAATATTGCCTACTGCACGATAAATTGTTGTTAATAATTAACGTAATGATAACCAAGCCGGAAGCAGCTTTAACTTCTGGTTTACCCCACAATGCTTGTAGCTAAGATCACAAAGCTTATCCTACGCTAAATTGCTTCATAAAATGCACTACACATTCGCAGTGTATTATTTTCCATGGACATAATGCGTTTAGAGAGCCACAAAGTGACACGCAGATAGAATTTATTGCACTGAACGAGTTATTCCTAGCCGAGCTGCTAACTAAACTGTTGTTACTGTAACTATCCGTATTTCAAGTGGCGGCTAAAACCGGCTTTATGCAAATTGAAATGCAAATATCCACTCAGCGTGTAAAACGGCGCAGTGCTTTGTGTACTCTGAGGGTATTTGCTTATAATTCACTCTTTCGACGGAATTACGCGTTATTATTGTTTACTGTCCCACCCTCACTTTACTTTGCATTAGCTTTGTGGATAAGCCGCGCCGAATATCCCGACGTCGGAGTTTGCATTCGAACGGTGCAAAGTATCCTTGTGTTTCTAAAGCTGCTCAAAAGTGAAAGGCTAATTGGAAATACAATAGGATTTTCAAGAGATCTCCATATCCAATGTTATGCAGTAGGTAATTGTACGGAGATGGACGAGACAACTAAGCTGAGAGCTAAGGTTTTAATTAAGATATTTCAGTGAAAACGGATTTGGAAACTTCCGCAGGTAAAATAATTGGGAGCCTTTTTCCAAAACGGAGATTAAAATTTTTTGTTGATGTTTTGAATTAAACCGCTTTGGGAGTTTCTAAACGTCAGAGATAAACGTTTTCAAAGCAAGAGATTACACCGTTTGATGAAGTTCTTTAAATAGATCACAAAGCTTCGAATTAGATTAACTAATAAAATTTAATAAAAACTACATACGGTTTCATTTTGTTATTGCATAAATGTAAAACAAGGGGTTTAATGCATATATAAAATTAGAAACAAAGGGTAATATTACTTTATTGTAACATATGTTTATAGAAAAATTGAAAGGGCCAAAATTGGATCAGATTGTGGTTGTCAAGTTGGCACTACTGATAGACTTCAAAGCGCTATCTTTGTTATCAAGGTAATCGCAACCATCCAACAGGTGCTGCACGTAACTCATTAATTGTAATTTAATAAAAATAAACTAAATAACTTACCACCAACCAGGAAAAAAATACTAAACAATGTAAGAATATTTACTGGAATAATGACATTAGAGAAAGGGAAAACTATGATATATAGCAGAATTATAGAAATGGTTTAATGCTTCTACTCAAAATGCCGGTTTCAGTACAATGCATCACACTTTAGTTAATGTTATCAAATGTTTTAATAGTAATTGAGCACTGATGAACAATCGTTCCAATTAATTCTCGTGTGGTAACTGCTATTTTCAAAAATGGTTTCTCTTAGGTACGAGAATATTTCACCATTTTCTATCGCTTAGCCATTTCAAAGTAACTTGTAGTGAATACTCAAGCGGGAATATAAGGTAAACAAAACAAAAATTCTAACGCATATCACAATCGAGATAAACCAAGAGTGGCCTTAACATCTGATTTCGCAGAGACGAAACATGGTATAATTCACAATTAACAACTGTGATAGCTGACAAATTTCAATTAGCCGCAGGGTTTTTTTTTTTAAAGAATCGTGGAGTTGCCATAGCAACTCCACGATTCTCGTCCCACCCCGCTTACCTCGGATCAGCGCACGTAGCGCTATGCACGAGTCTAACATGCCCCACCCTTGAAAAACCCCCCCAACTATGCTACCGAGTCACTCCCGCTGCTCCAGAATTAATTAAAATTCGGGCCACAACAGGAGTCGAACTCGGGTCAACCGGTTGCGAAGCGGACTCTCGCCCACTGCGCCACCCGGTCGCCTTAGCCTTAGGGTTATAAACTTAAATGTCAACCTCAAAGTATATATCACAGCCTACTCAGATATATTTATTTTCCAAGAATGGAACTTTTTAAAAGAAGCGACATGCTGTCAGCTTACCCAGCCTTAGAATTTTCAGCTACTCAGTTGAATTGCTTACCTGAAACAAGAAAAAATCATTCATTTTCCTAAAGAATTAGACATGAATAAACTGGCACAATTGGTAAAATGATGTATAACAGAGATAAAAATGACCATATTGTACATAAAGTTTTAAATAGAGTTCCAGACTGGAAGCAAGACAAATTAAAATTACAGAAAATTAACAGTTACTCATATTTACGTATTTCTTTTACTACATCTGTAAATATGTGACATCACTGTTTCTAGAGAGGATAATTTATTTTATTTATAGCACCATAAGGCTCAACTTGTTCAGAATTGTAATTCAACAGAATATTCTTCTCTCAGACTTCTAGAGCAAATGCTTGCAAAGGCAGACAAGCTACAGGTCGGCCCTTAGCTGATAATGCTGGGTGTAGTTCCCAAATGACGACGCGGTCTAAGCCGAAAGTAAATTGTAATATTGACAGTTTGAGAAACCGCGAAAGCCTCAAAGAATATAACACTACGTATATCGGTATCATCAATTCCTGGTTTTTCACATTTTCCTTCCGAAACCTGTTCCTCTTAAGTTGAAGTTTTCTTTTAGATACAACCTATTGCTTGACTTTCTACATTTGAAACCCATTTCTTTACACCATGTGTATAATGCCGAAATAGAAAATTGAAATGCTTCTTGGTATTTTTCAATTATGCGTTTGTGTAAAGTTTGCATTGTTACGTGTTCTTTGCCATACATTTTGCATACTACATCTCTTATGGAGTTCTGCAATATAGGCATTACTTTCGTTTACTACTCATTCATTCATTCATAAACTGTATATGTTTTGATACCATTCTTCTTCAAGATATAAATTGTACCGCCTGACACTCTCAAAGCCAATGAAGCGCGATAAATGGCATTTGTAGGTGAAATTAATCTTTCCCCTTTTGGTCATACGTTCCTCCTGATAAAAAGTTACAAAACATTCAAAATCAACTGTAGGGACTGTTCGTTAAATCTGGGCATTTTACAACGAAACTTTATAGACATTGAACACGATATTTAAACAAACAGCAAGAAGCTGTTAACTATGTAGTTAATACGCACAGAAAACACAAAACAGAACAGTTATGGCTGGCGAACAGTAAGGGAAATGGGCACAAAAAGTTCAAGACGGTTATGTATTTTTGCGACTTTGTCAGAACTAACTTTAAAAGTAACCATTATTCTAACTTTTTTAAATGTTTTTGGTTTCTCCTAAACCTAAAAGGTTAATCCGACGACTGTAGCTTATTTTCGGTGTAATTGTATTTCTGTACAACATTTTGGCATAGGACTTAATCTTCATCAAATCAGTAACACAATAACGGAACATCAAACTAGGTTACCACGAATACCTTGGCACGCCTATTTTAAATTTGGTAAAATAATAGATGAAGTGTAAAAACCTTCTCGATGCTACGCCCTTGCTCCAGTAGGAAATTAATAACTTGACAATGTTAGTATCCCGGGCAACCCAATCGAAGATGGAGTGGATTCTAAACAAATAAATAATAGGCGCCACCGACTTATAAAGTCCCAATTTTACGCAGAAAAGAATTAATTAAATAAACTTCGGGCAACACTTAAACAAATGAAGGATAGTAATTGCGTTTATTTGTACATCAAAATCTTAGCTAACTAACGCAAAATCACGCCGACCAATTCCAACTGAAAACTACAAGACGCAATGTCGTCCAACTCTCGGAGTACCCTATACCTACAAAACACGTAAAATTGTTCCCCAATACAATAAATTAAAAGTATAATAATAATTAAAGTATATGTATGCTTAAATAGTTCCCCAACATTACACACCCCTGTTACAATCACGTCAACGAAAATTGTTTATATAATAAAATAAGACAATCATAAATTTACTAATGTTGCGTCCTCAAAAATATTAGCGTGAAATAATATTAATTCACTTCCCTGTTGCAAGTGTGCTGTCTATCTCTGCAAGCAGGTTTCCCGATGTTATCACCAATGCCAGTGCTTGGAGCGGTTGAGGGATAAAACTAGCCCAACGGACTTGACAATGCCTGTGGTCTTAGTGGACCTTATCAGCAGACTTACTGAACAATCTTCCTAATACTAAATAACTCACCAGCGGCTGGTAGACTGGCAAAAAAAAGAACTCTCAGCTTGACCGGAATACTACTAGATTGGGTTTCCTAATTCCTTTTGATTTCCGCAACCAAGGAACCCCTCCTGTGCCGTGATGTTTCAAATCGGAAATCTATTTTCCAAATCGCGAACGATTTATTACAATAATAACACACGTTGCACGTATATGTCCGATCAACTTCAATACTCAATCGTCCTCGTTTCTCGACTTCGTAGAAAATTTTCGTCTCGCCCTCAATTTTTCGAAACTCCGCTAATATGCGCATGAACCTACCTTGTCTACCGACATATAAAATGCAAAATGGGTTGCTTCCAACCAGGCGCGAAATTCGTTACAATCTAACAGTAAATCGTCCAGCATACCTGGAAGCGTGTCTTATACAAATTGTAGATAATTTGCAACATATAATCGATGGAGCAAAATGTGTTGCAAAGATACTCTCGGATCAATTATTCCCTACTTAACATTTGGCACGAAACGATGTTGATGGCCAAATAATAATTTCAAGCGCCTAGACATGCAAATCGTGGCTGCTGAATATTCCGTTTCCACTGAACGTTGATTCATAACTGCAATTAATTGGAGTGGCGATCTGGTTCTTTTAACCAGCAATTAATTGCAATAATTTATTCTTTACATATGGTCGTTAGGTAATCAAGGCTGTACTATGCAAAATCGCACTGGGAACTAACTTTTACTCAATTCGGTAGACCATCTTATTGTTGTTTATGTTAAACAGACGATCAATCTACGAGTACTTACTGCATCTTCTAGAACAGTGGCCTCCAAACTTTTTTGAACGCGTATCTCCAAGGCGGAAGAACTTACAGCGCATATCTTCTATGAGTGTGGTTTAGAGCTAATTATACATTTATTAAAAATACAATTATTTCTATATCTGTATACATACAGTGCTTCCCGAAAATAAACGGATAAATTCTATAAAATCGTTGAGAAGAATATTTCAAAAGAATGCTCGGACACGTCGATGTTTATTTTTAAATTGTCATTTAGAGATGTAATTTTCAACCCCCTACCCCTCAGCCCTAAGCGCTAGCAACATCAACTTTAAAAATTCAAATAGCAAAGTACCCCTTCAGATACCTCATATGATAGCTTCTTTATGTTGAATACAATAAAAAAAAGTTTTTCATAATCGGTTGATAAATAACGGAGATATTTACCAAAATGTATTCAAATGAAAGTGCCAATATTCGAGCAGGCCTTGATACGGCTCTAGCTATGAGTGGTAAAAGCAAATGAAGTTAATCGTTCTCAGTACGTCCTGTAAACATGCGATGGGTTTTGAGAAATTAAACATATAACACCAAAATAAAAAAAATGTTTTTCATTAAAACTTCGATTCTTTCGTCTTCAGTAAGTCTCATTTTTTGGTATCTTATTTCTTTAATCGTTAGAGAATTAACACACACTCCACTAAGTAATGTCACTAAATTTTGTTTGACATTCAATTACTAACAATTTTCCATTGTTTTTATAGCTCATTGCTAGAGGCGTATCAGTGCCTGCTCGAATATTGGCACTTCCATTTGAATACATTTTGGTAAATATCTCCATTATTTATCAACCGATTATAAAAATTTTTCTTTATTGTATTCAACATAAAGAAAGCTATCAGGTGAGGTATCAGAAGGGGTACTTTGCTATTTAAATTTTTAAAGTTGAAGTTGCTAGCCCTTAGGGGTTGAGGGATGGGGTGTTGAAAATTACATCTCTAAATTTAAAAATAAAAATCGACGCGTCCGAGCATTTTTTTGAAATATGTTTCTCAACAATTTTATAGAATTTATCCGATATTTTCGGGAAGCACTGTATATACATTTGTGTGTGTGTATGTGATGGATTAGCAGTCTTAAATAAAAGATTATAGCGACTGTTGACCACGACCAGGACACACGTACAATATATTTTGAAAGGAACACTTGGTATAACCCCAATTATCGCCTCGCGTACCCTTCGGGGTACGCGTACCCCACTTTGGGCATCACTATTCTAGAATACTTATTTGTACAGAGATTATCATTTTCTTTCCACACTCCAAAACCATCTGTATATCGGCATATACCGCAAATGCAAATTAACGCGTCAGTAAGACACTGTTAAAGAATGTCACATTTCACTTCAGGTTACGGTTATTTTACAATGCTACAAAGAGCACTTTCTCAAAATTAGCGAAGGGGGCCACGGCAGAGTAGTGGCCGGAGCGCAGTGGCAAATATTGATATAATATAATATGGTATTTATATATATATATGAGATGGTATCGCGTAGCTTAATTAATTATTTATTTATATAAATAAAGGATACATGCATATTAAATCACACCTAAGGGTTGTTTCTTTTGTGGAAAGTTTTT
>JABXWE010011315.1:0-43437 GCA_014611495.1 Limonius californicus | reverse complement strand
AAAAAAAAAAAAAAAAAAGAACAGCGGTAGTCTGTAATGGTAAACACTTCGAACCTGCAGTTACGTTACAAGTCACCCTGGAACAGCTGCTCGAGAGGTAAACTTAACCTAGCTCTTTATATATGGTGCAAAACTGTACTGAAATGGTAGATTTTGATACATTGAAAAAAAATATTAATTAGGTTACGTGATAATTATCATTTAAATCACTTTAAAATTAATTATTATGAACGTTCTCAAATGCTTGTACATGCTCAGTAGTAGCAGTATGTGCTACACTTAAGTTCCTGTTTCTCTTTGCTCGTTATCAGCTGTTTGGGGATGGCAAATGTGGAATTTTAGTTTTAAATAATTTTTGATTTAAACTTGAAAAAAACGATCTGGGCCTGAGGAGTTTTTATTGCTCCTCTTCTGTATATTTGGATTATAATCTTATTATTTCTTATAATATTTTGTTGTAATTAATAGTACTTACAGAAGATTTGATTTACAATTGCTAACTGGTATTGTTTCGGTATCAATATTTAAGTCGATATTTTAGTAATTTATTTGTAAGTATAATGCTGTAAAGAGGTGCTGAAGCGATCTTGCAATCACAATTTAAATGTAACTGTTTACATCGACAAACTATTATATTCGATTCCCTGTCCGTCCAGAGCTTTTAGGCTGTCTACGTGAATGCTGGAAAGCGAATTGCAGCCAATGTAAAAGGCAATACGTATACTATAAATATAAATTGGTAACAGAGTCTTGGTCTTGTTCTGATTGTAAGGAAATCAGATAAATCTTGACGTTAAAGTTGTGTGCATTATGTTCATAAAGGATGGTAGTTTGTAATAAGGTGGAAGGTGAAGTCCACATATACATAAACGTACGTTGATGGTACCTTATTTTTGCACCACCTTTGGCAATTCGTTATAGCCAGTTTTTATGATGTTTTTGATGACCTTATTTCAACCTTGGATATATTGTCTACTGGTTAAAAAAAGGAGTGGATAGTAGTTCGCCTAGTAACGTAGTTACGGTGATAATAGAAAACGCTAATTTTAACTTATTTTGAGTCACTTTAGTAACTCCTTAAGGTCAAGTTTTCAATTGCAGCGACTATTATTGTGAAACGGAGTAATATGAAAAAGCTTTGGATTTATTTTCGTATTAACTATCACACCAGGTTTTTACTTCCTTTGCCGGTCCGGATTTTCTCAATAAATGTGTGTTGGCTTCATCCAAATCGGATTAGCCATTCTGGAAATATAATGAAAGCGAATGAATACACACACGAGAGACATATATACGTCCAATATGATATTATCTGTATATCGTCAGAATCAGTAGTAAAGCATGCAAAATAAATAATTAAATTAGAATTACGAGTAGTTTTAGTCGTAGTTTTGCAAAGCTTATATCCAATCAGTTTTTTGTATGATCTAAATATGTAGCTATAGCAGCAGCTTTCCTGCAAACATGGGACAGCCTTAAATTCAACTGATGAGGAATGTCATAATTGTTCCAGAATATAACCTAAAAATCAGTTCAATAACTGTTCTAGTGTGTCTTTTAGCTCTCAGGAAGAAATAAATCCCTAAAGGGAGCACAATATAAAACAAACTTTCTCACAAACTATAGTGCCGGGTTTATAGTTATCAATAAATTCTTGCCCAAATGTTTTCAAAGAAACTGCAGTTCAAATTAAAACAAAAACAAAAGCGGTATTTTGAAACAGTCACGGCATTTTTGGAAAAGACCTACCAGTTTTGTTCTTATTGATTGAATTTGTCGTTCTAGGACAATCGAGCACGCACACAGACGATAAACAAACGATATTTGTTGTTCTCTTTGGAGACCTCGCTCTTAACGGGTGTTTCCCTTGGGTGGCTTCTGAGGGACGTCTTGGAGACAGCCAGACAGAATTGCTCGGAGTGAAACAAAGACCTTACCAAAATGTTTGCGAAGAGCAAACACACAATCGCGGAGGAATAAGGTAAGAATGAATAATAAAATGAGAATTCTCTTAAAATGTTGACAATAGTATGGTATAAGCAGCCTACATAATAAATATACTAAATAATAATTTGTTATAATCCAGAAATTTAATTTTTCTAAATTATATACCAGTAGCTTTTAAACGTTGAAGATATTCTCTGGAGAAGCGCACACCCATTAAAAATCTAATTGTTTAAGTAATAAGCTTTTGTATCTTCTGCCGTTACAATTAACAAAGGATTTCTATATGTATTATATTTTAAATTTTTTTCTATCTTAAGTTGATACTAAATAATTGTACAACGGTCATATTTTTTCTTTTGCGCTAAGTACTAATATTTAAAAAAATGTACTTAATATATTTTAAATTTACTCAAAATATTCGACCTGTCACCAACTGCAAGGTATTAGCGAAACGATTGAACAAGGAAATAAATAAAAATAAACAATATACTGCGGCAGTTTTTCTAGATGTGACAGCGGCCTTTGATAGGGTATGGATAGATGGACTGAAGAAAAAGATATTAAACATAGCAATGCCTAAAGGCAACGATATTTTCATTTTTGGAAAATCGTACCTTTAATGTCAGAGTAAACTCTTGTCTATCAGAAGTAAAAACTATAAGAGCAGGGGTACCTCAGGGCAGTATCTTAGAACCGCTCCTGTTTAACATCTTTACATCGGCTATGTCTGAAATATTCTTTGTTTAAGATGTGGGTGTATTTGGTGAAAGTTTCTGACAGCGCATGAAATGATTGTTTTACCAATCAGATTCTGTAAAAATGTATGTTGTTCTATTTAAATTTATACAAAAAAGTATAGTGCTCATGCAAAATCAATAGTGTTAGGGAGTTGTTGGTATGATAATATTAAACTTGGTGTACTCGGCTTGTATTAAAAAAGTGTTTTATAGTGTATGTATCCAAATCGAAGATACTAAATTACGAGGGCACCATCAGTGACGGATTTCCTGTTAGACTAAGTAGGCTGAAACTTACGGCGGCAAATTTTCGAAATAAGACGACATGAATAAATTATTTGGCCGATTAAATTAATAGTTTCTCAAAAATATTTTCTACTTATAGAAATACGGCACACGAGTTTGCCGCCTATTTAAATGAAAATGAAAATTTAGTTATATATACAGGGTCTATCAGAAATAGGTACAAATATTTAAACCAGTAATAGATTAGCTCAAGTAGAATTCAGTGGTACTATTCATTTTTCAAAAATCATTAAGTTTATTTTTTTGAATTAAAAAATAAAATAAAATTTTATTTGAGAACTGCTGATGATACATAGAAAATGCATTTAAACTGTAGAAGGTTATTACCTAATTGTAAAGTAAATCCAAAGTGGCAAACACGTAAAAACTTGTCTGGCTTGTGATAAGTGAATAGAAATTACTGACCTACCTAATAGTATTGGTTTGTGGCAGGTGATAAGAAATTTTTTTGCACCTTTATCTTACTCTCCTTTGCATAATATGTCTTTGGACTGAAATTTTTGTTATTATCCTGCGGTACTCAAACAATTTTGGGTCAAATTTTCAATTATTATTTTCTCATATCTTAAGGGTCCCATTGCCAAAGAAATGTTGTTTCTAGTTTGTATATATTGTGTGTTTGTTTGTTTGTATTGGGCGCCGCCTCCAGAGAGACTCAAAGGGCGCCCGATACGCGGGTACTTGCAAAAAGACGAATTTGATATAACCGTTAGGAGCGTCAAATTAAGAATGTACCAAAATCTTAGGTACGCCTCTGGCGGTGTATATTGAGACTAGGCGGCAAAATATATCAATCTATACGCGGCAAAATCTTAAATCCGCCACTGGGCACCATATAATTATATGATATTGAAGTGACATTTATCAAAAAAGAAAAAATATAGGAATTAATTTACTCGAGAATCTAAATCTAATTTAAAAAATAGTCAACAATCTTATTACGATGAAAATTTCATAGAACGATTACGTAAGTAGCAGTTTGCAAACGATTATTTAGTCAGTCAACTACAATATACTTCAGCTATTTAGCTTGACACGTGAGTAACTGAGTATCCCGCAGTATATCGATTACCAAGATAAATCAAACAAAGCCATTGCGTAAGAGCACGTATAAAATAACAAAACTAAGAAATTGAACAGTGATATCTACAGATCAGGAGCGTCGCTAAACTTTCTGTTTATCAAATATGGTAAAAAATAGTAATAAAAAAATCACAACTTACTAGACAAATTTCGTACAGAGAAATGACTGATAGCAGAGTCAAGCCCGAAGAAGTTGCCAAATAAACCTACATCTACTTAGTGAACACTAGGTATGAACCAGTAAGGATATCTCTATTGGCGATTCAAATATCTAAAATCTACGTTTACCATGTGTGCGTAGCTAAATGAGAATTTCGGGTGACAACGAGGGTGAAGAAATACAGGGCAAGGGGATAAAGTAAGAGGGTGGATTGAGGAAACGGAAAGATTAGTCTTGCATCTTGTGGGTGTACCATGCTTGTGTTTGTGCATGTAATTTAGCTATTTTATTATTGTAAATCTAGTGCACTAGTGATTGATGAACAGATGTTTAGGATGTTATTCTAGTATTCTACAGTATATAAAGTGTGAATTATGATCGGTATTGCTCGTGTTATACGAGTGTGGTTGTGATTGAGAGTTCTCAAAATTGGCCCGGGTCATATTGAAAGCTGGTACAAGTGTGTGTACTAGCCACGAGGTTTTATGAGAATTGCAAACCGGGGCCCTAGGTGCCCTAAAATCCTGTGTTACATGTTTCGTGCTAAGCAGTTTGTCACAGTAGACATAGGTGGATGATTCTCCTTTTCTATGGGCCCTCCAGGAGCACAGAATTACGAACCGGGGTCCTAGACCCTAAAATCCTGTGGCATATACGTTCTAGGCAATTCAACGTGTGTCACATATATAGATGAATGGCTCTTCTCCCCTATTAACCGGGGCTGCAACAGTACAACTGATTTTCAGGTGTTTAAATGTTATTAAAACAGAAGTAATTATCAAATGGACAATCATCAGAGCGAACCAATTAACGGTTTAATCATTTGATCCGAATATTATAAACAAACTGCCCCCCCCCCCCGGCGAATTACACTACAGTACTTAATAACAGCAACAAAGGGGTGAGTCGTTTCTTGTTTCATGTTTTCATATGTGACGTAGGCTCACGTAGCCTATTTGCGACCGTCGTCTGTCAATGGTCCAAGCACGGCTCAATTCCAACACCACCCTTACGATAAGTATACAAGAGATGTGTGAAATGCGTGCTTTAAATCTTTGATCTTCGACATTATGTCTAAAATCTTACGGGTATAAATTGTTTAAAACGAGGCTGCTGGATCTAAAAAGTATTGCTCGTTATATCAGTTAAACGTAATATTACGAAAACTTAAAACATATTTAAAGTACTAAACCTTTCATTGCCATGTTTAATATCAGGAGAAATATAATATTTCCATATTAAGGAATGCAAATATATTCATTTTGGTATTTTAGCTGATATTTAAAATAAATAGTGGATTGGTAATTGTTTTTGTGCTTTAAATCTTAGATCTTCGACGTTATGTCTAAAAACTTACGGCTATTAATCGGTTATAACGAGACATTTAGGACTGAAATTACTTGCTCATTACGCAAATACATACACTTGCCCACTAATTTTAGTATTTTAACTGCCCAATAGGTTTTTAAAGAAAATTTTAAAATTGTAGATCCTCTATACCATGCCATATAACTGTAAATCGGTTATAACAAAGCATTCGACGTGAATATACTTGTTCATTATATCCATCAAACGTAATATCCAGAAAACTTTAATGATATTCACAATACTAAAAGTTAGCATTCTAAATAAGTCGTCGATCGTTAGTTGTTTATGTGCTTTAAATATGAAATTGCTGCCTAGAATTTCAGAATTATATTTAAAAAATATAATAGCGTCGAATTCCCATATAGTGAACCTCCATTTAATGATGTTTTCTACATAATGATTTCCTTGGGAGGATTTTACTTTCAGACTCAATTACACATGTAAAAATACCTCTATATTATGATGTAAAGCCTTTATATTGTGAAGTTTTTCTTTCAAACTTTTACGATATTACTCATATATACATGTAAAATTTTGAGCGAAATATGAAATACTGCCTTTATTTATGATTTTCCAAGAATCTTTTACCTTCTTAGTCATGCATAAATTTATGTTCATAAACGGATTAAAAAATGTTAACAGATTTCATAGAAGTTTTACCGTTGTACAGCTAATGGACAATTTCTTATAATGCAATAGGATACTTTTTGGTTTTGCTATCCCTTAATGTGAAGTTCATCTACCATTGTACATGCATTTATTAGATGCTATCTTGGTGTTGAACTAAGCGATTCCTTAAAAATGAAAAAACGAAAATGTTTGAGAAACTATTACAGATGTTGAACGATGTCGATAAGGGTATCAAAGAAAAAGATATCGCCGCAAAATTTGGTACTGCTGCCAACAATGTATAGATAATCGTAAAAAAAGTAGCGCGCGAACTGCATTCGCTTGGCTTACTTACATTAGAATTTGATAAGAATATGAGTAACTCTGACAGTGTGAACAGTGCCAGTGAAACAGAAGGGTGTTATTAATGGTTCTCAATATCAAAAGGAAATGATTAAGAAGACTAAGTTAAAAGGCGAGACCCATATCAACCATGTGGGAGAGGATGTTATAGCGCGAAAAACTGTAGCCGACTGCAAGTAGGTATCAACTAATTTTATTAATACTAATAATAATATAATTTCATTTAATTGTCGCTGGAAATATTCTGCGGCGTATTCAGAAGAGGACAAAGACACTTTGTTAGCCTCTTTACATTAGTTTGACAATAAAAATTCACAAGACTCCCTACAGGGTACGATACAAATAACACCTAACAAGAAAATCAGAAAATCTCAGAATATCAATAAACATATTGAGAGGCCGCATAATTGCTTGTATCATGTTTCTCTTAGGGGAACACGCAAGCAAGTGTGCAAAAAAGTTTTCTTGAGTTGATATGGTTTAGGTGAAAAACATGTTAGACGATTATCTCATCTGTTAACTACTGGAACCGCTCCAAAAGATAATAGGGGAAAATCTGTGGAATTGCCGTATAATATAATACTTTCAAATATAAAATCACAAAGAATCGTTAGATTTTAAAAAAGTTCATTATCGTAACAACTCATTGAAGAAATATTTCCCTGCAACATTAGATGTTAAACAAATGCATAAAATATTTATAGAAACATTTCCCGACTCGAAAGTGAAATACAATTTTTACTTGAAATATTTTCATGAAAATTTTACTTATTCGTGTGGACGTCCCCAAGATGTATGTCGACCAAAAAGTGAAAAGTCCATACCTCAATGACAATGCAAACCGCGTTGCCACTGCAGAACTTATGGTTCACAAATACGAGGTGTGTTCAATTGAAACCCATCGTTGCTTTATAAAAAAATTATTAAACAATTAAATTACAAATAATTACGCCACAGTTAAGACACCTATCGCCTTCTTTTACTAGTCGACGTATACCTCGCTCATAGAATTCTTGTGGCTGCTAATTGAAGAAGTCTTCCACAGCTATCTGTATTTCTGCGTCAGACTCAAAATGCCCTCCATTTCTTTCGTTGCAGATTTTGCCACATTACCAACATGAGGCCTAGCACTCTCGTGCAGCAAAATGACCCCACGCGTGAGTGTTCCTGAATGTTTCCGTTTTATTGCTTGATGAAGCTTGTTCAAAGTTTCATTTGCACTGACATTTACTCCATGCTCCTTAAACTTTATCAACAAGGTCCTTCATGGTCGAAACAAATGTTAACATCACCTTGCCTGCAGAAGGTTGTGCTTTAAACTTCTTCGGTGGTGGTGAACTGGATTGTTTCCACTGCATCGACGATAACTTACTTAATGGCTCGTAGTAATGGCACCAAGTTTCGCCACCAGCAACTACTTGACAGAAGAAACTCATCACCATTTTGCCTATAGTCTGTGAGGTGTTACAGAAATAAGCCCATTCACAAGCGTTTTTGTTCATTAGATAAGACACGAGGAATCCATTGCGAACAAATTTTGCTGTAACCCAGATTACGAACAATACTATGGACAGATCCTACACTCGCACCAACAATTTCTGAAATTTCTCTAATAAGGCCTTCCACACATGCCATATTGTTTTCTGTTAATGCAGTACACCTTGCACCTGCTCGCGGCTCATCCATAGTCCCCTCTATTGCATTTTTAAATTTTCGGCATTATTCCTTCACAATTGGGCACGCAATACATGCATTTCCATAGACGACTTGCATTTGCGTATGAATCTGCAATGGCTGCACACCCTCAGCGCATATAAATTGTAGGACCGCACGTTTATCAAACTTGGACGGATTTTCAACAACAAGCGCCATTTCAAAATCGAGTTTAAAAAGTCAGAATCAAATTCAAACGCCAGAAACCTATTAATGTGTTGCTTACAAACACTACTAACAGTAACAAATGTCATTTGAATTATTGCATTCGTTTTCAAGGTTAAGTTGACCGAAGATGCGTTGAACAAGTCTCGTAGATAGCATATTGGGAATCACAATGGATTACATGCAAAATTTACCTTTACCGGACATATCCGTACAGGAAACTTTTTTTTATTGCCAGTTGTGAGTTTCCAAGTTCAGTATACATAATCTAAGAACACGAGAAGCAACATCTTACTCTTACATCATGAGGGCGAGGCTTGCAGAGGACCCAATGAAGTGTGCACTTTCTTGAAACACTATTTTGAAAACAAGATCAAGAAAATTTGAAAGATGGATGCGCGGGCCAAAGCAAGAATCACATCCTTTCCTGTTAGCCATAGCCGCTACAGGAAGATTCAACAAAATTTTCTACTACTTTCCACTCATTCCTTCCATGTGATAAGGACTTTGGGTTAGCAAAAGACTTATTAGCAAACAGGACCGAATTTATATTCCATAAGAATATTACGAATAAAAAAAATCCTCAAAAAGTCTCTATTCTCAATAAAAAGGGTGAATAATGAAGATATTTTGGACTTCAAGAAATGGTGGCCCAAATATTACAAGAAAACGCTACTGTCTATCGACTCATGGAAAAAATCTAAAGATGAAAAACAAACTTTCCAAATTTCTCAATACGATGAATTTAAATGACTCTCAAAAACTGGGAGTTGTAAAAGTACGTCCATTCATCAATGGACTTGTTTACCATGAATTTTCCTTAGGAAAGCCGTTTGGAATTTGTCCTAATCTGCCAACAGAGCCTGTTTACACAGGAAAAATTCCTATTAAATTTACTTGTTGTATCAACATAATCATCCTTTATTTTAGTTATTCTTAGAAAGTAAAAAGTGATAGCTCAACTATGACAAAATTTAGTTTTGTGGAGATGCGGCCTTTTCGAAATAACCGATTCAATTGATCTTAATTTATCTACGCTGTAAGGTAATGGCAGTACAGTAATTTTCTTATTTTATCAGATTATTATTTAGGGATGTTGTACAATATTTTTATAATTATTTAAGGAGCTTAAGACGTTTCGTTATCTATTCGTGGAAACTGCTGATTTCGTCAAGAAAATTCCTCTATCAAATGTTCCTTTTTTTCGCTTAAAATAGATTGTTTGCAGAAATACTTATCGCCGAATTTTATCTCTTCTTTATAAACGAGCTGTTTCTCAAATAAACAGCATATTCTTCTGAATTCGAATATTAAATTTTCAAACACATATTTTGTTGAATGAAAGCGCAAAGTGTTCCGCGCAACTTTTGCCTCTGGCCTTTTATTGCTTTTTTCGAATTGGGAGTATATTAGGGTCGAACGAACTTGGTATTTCTTATTTTAAGTTCGAAAGGAATTTCAATATTAAGTACAGAAACTTTTACCGATATTGAATAACTTCGAAGTTATGCAATTAGATCGAACGCCCAGTACAAAGTTTACAAATAAGTCGGCGAATAGTATTCGAATTGAGAGATCTGCAAACAGATTACGATAGAGTAAAGCCGTATTTTATCGCAAAGGTACATTAGAAATTAAAGGTTAAAGTAGCGTTGAATCATTACGTGCATTCAGGGTCTCGCAACCCGAGGCTTTTACCATTATCGAATTTTCAGTCGTTTGTTCCATGACTGGAATAGTAGGTAGTGGAACTCCGTATTATGCTTATTAATTCATCTATTCATTATCAGCACGTGTAAGCTATAGGGATTGCCCTGAATACTGGTTAATGACAACGTGTTCTACCGACTGTTAGCGAATCTAAATAAATTAGTACGATTTTTAAGTCCATTTGAATATAAAACCCTTTTCTTCTAGAAAGACCACCAGATTAAGCTCGGAATGTAAAAATTGTCCAATCAATTCCTTAAATTATAATTAAATGAATCTGTCGTACTACGGATACGGAACGACACAATCTATAGCAAAAAATTAATGTTTACCGTTTTCACCGTATTTACACGCAATTACAGTTTTAACTTACGGTTTCGCTGAACGTTCATGAAATCGGCTTAAAGCAGTATATTCGTTTGCATATTACACGAAAAGAACAGTTTTGATTACAAATGAGCCCAAACCAGGGTTTACTGATCCACGTGACCGAGGGTCATTTTTCTTCGCGAAACGGATATTATTTACAAATTGTACAAAAATAGAACGTTCATCGATTCGTTTTTAGAAGCGTTTACGAATTTGGGCGAAAGAGGAGTCAGAAGAATTCTAAAAAGGTTCCTAGTGAATCAAATAGAAAAATCTATTGCGATTGGGATTTCACTATCCCGATATGTGAATAATTAACCATTTATAGGCCACCTGATCAGATAATATTGTTCAATATATTTATATTTTTAGGGTAATTAAAAACAAGTTTTTTTTTCTATTACATTAGACCTGGTCAAATTGACCAATCAGCAATTTTGTTTTAACCTAAATGATCTAAAGAGTTTAAACTAAAATATCACCCATTGGAGTCTCTCAGGTCCTAATTGTTCTCTTATACTTCTTATGCTCTACTATTTTATCATTTTCCTTAATATTACACTAAATCTGAAGGTTTTGTCCTCTTCAATCTTTCCTTTATTTCATGTTGGTAGAGCAGCTGGAGCATTTCGACGTTACCATGGTTATTATTTTTATTATTATTATTGTTTCTTCTTTAACTGTTTCAATCTTGAGGTTTCTATGTATGTCTCTAATCCGAACATACCATGGTGCGTCCACAATATTTCGGAGAACTTTGTTTTGGAGTTTTTGTAAAGTCTCCATGTTACTTGGTTTGGCACAGCCGCAAAGTCCAGACTTTAAAACTTGCTTATAGATAAGCCATTTGTTATGCACTGACATTTGAGATTTCCTACCTATTAGCCAATACATTTTTTTTTAATTTTTCATCAAGTTCTTTTCTTGTCTTTTTGATGTGTTCTTTCCATCGCAGCTTCGCATCTAGGTTCATCCCTAGGTACTTAGCTGTATTTTCATGTAATACCTGTGTTCCATATATTATGAGAGGTACATTGTTCTGATTATTTCTGTAAACAAAACTTATATTTACTGATTTTTGTTCTTTCATTTTTATTCTCAACTTCTTAGTACATGTGTTGAATTCCTCAGTAGCACGTTGTAACTTATGAGTAGCTTCTTCCACGTTCGCTCCTACTGCTAGAAGGGCAGTATCATCAACAAAGGTGGCGATTTTGACGTCAATTTCTGGGATATCATAGGTGAACAAGAGATACAACACGGGGCCAAGCACACTACCTTCTGGTATTCCTGCTTTAATCTGTTTAAGGTCGGAATATTTCTCATCTTTCTTCACTCTGAAGAATCTATTTGTTATATATTATTCTAATATTCGTACATACCGTTTTGGCAGAATTTGTTCTAATTTGTTTGTGAGTCCTGTATACCAGACCTTGTTAAACGCCTGTGCCACATCCAGGAAGAGTGCTGAGCATATCTCTTTTTCTTCATATACTTTCTCTGTTAAGTCTGTTATTCTGTGGACCTTGTCTATTGTGGAATGTTTATTTCGAAGTCCAAATTGGTGGTCTTGTATTAGGTTTCTTCTCTCTATGATCAAGTTGAGCCTCTTGAGTAGCTATTTTTAGAAGAGCTTTGAAATTACTGGCAGCAGGATATTGGCCTGTACGATTTATCTTCGTTTGGTGTTTTGCCTGGTTTCGGGATCCCACTCACCTCCGCTATCTTGGAACGTGTTCCAATCCAAGTGCTGCGTTTATCAAATTTGTAATTTGTAACAATGGCTTTTCTTGGAAGTTGTTTCAGTATCACACCTGTGATAAGGTCATATCCAGATGTTTTCTTGGATTGATATTTGTTCCTATCTCTTCAGCAATTTCTTTTGGAGTTAGTAGTTTGATGTCGTCTTCTTCTGCTATCAGTATTTCAACCAAGTTATCTACTAATATTGATTTATTGGACTGAAAGATTTTGTCTAGATGTTCTGCAAAGAGACCAGTTTTTTGCCTATCCTCCTTGGTCCTTACGGATAGGTGTAATTTAAGTGATGGGTCATTTTAGCTTCCTCCTCGCTTTCCAGAGCGAGTAGTCGGCTTCTTTTTCACCTGTTAGTTGACGCAAGTGTGAGTTAACAGATTTATTTTTAAATTCCTGTATTTCTCTTTTAAGTTGCTGAGAGAGTCTACGAAATATGGATTTATTTTCGAGCCTTCTAGTTTGCTGTCATCTCGTGGCTTTTCTTTTTTCGGTGATTAACTAACAGATTTCTCTGGTGCAATTGTTATTAACTTCATATACTTAGCAGTGGCGGCTCGTGAGTTAAGAAAAAGGGTGGACACAAGAAAAAACTTACCTATTTTTTGTACATAAAATCCATTCTCCTATTTTTCATGCTGGAAAAGACGTCTATGACTTTATTGTCAAAATCCGGGATATAGACTGGACGAACTTCTTTTCTATTGATAGGACCGCCAATGCGTTCAGTCGATCTTTTTGCACACAATTAACTTCCATCATTGAAAAAACGTTGACTGCACACGGGAACAATGTGCTCGGTGTCCCATTCGCCTGGTATATCGCGTATAGCGAAGATAACCGATAGGCAACCGAATCATCCTCTAAACAGGTACAAATCAGAGCGTTTCCCAGAACATAGTTTTGAGCGTGTTAGCCGCGCCTTTGGTGCGGAAGGAAAATTTGATACCATCGTTAAAATAATGAAATTAAAATAATGCACTGAATTACATGCGAATTTCTTTCTGTGTTTATCTTGGTGGTTGGGTGGGCACGTGCATTTGTGCCCTTTAGTACAAGCCGCCACTGATACTTAGGGTCACAAATAAACAACGAAAGGAAAAATGAAGAGGAAGTTAAAAGAAGAATTCTTCTCGCGAACAAGTGCTTCTATGGTCTAAAAAAACTGAAAAGTCACAATTTTACAAGAAAATCTAAAAGCATCATATATAAAACCCTAATTAACCTTCGCCTCGGAAACGTAGTACTAACCAGGTCAGAAGAAGCACTCCTAGGAGTATTCGAAAGACAAGTCTTACGAACTATATATGGCCCCGTGATGGAAAATGAAATATGGCGAGGGAGATTCAACCACGAACTGTATGAACTATATGATAACGTAGACATAATCAAGATAATTAAAGTTGGGAGACTTAGATGGGCCACGTTGTTAGACGAGACGACGCCAACTCGACCAAGTGCATCCTAATAACAAACCCGGAAAGTAAAAGAACTGCTGGAAGACCCAAACTCAGGTAGTTGGATGCAGTGGAAAAGGACCTCGGAAGAGCATGGAAATACGAAACTGGAAAGCCGTAGCCCAAGATAGAGACAGATAGATGTTTTCTGTGTCTTGTTTCAGTTGTGTATAGAGCGACGTTTAAATGTATCCTGTCCCTAAGCTCTTCTTGAAAATATTCCCAGTTTTGTTGGTTACAGTTGGATTACTCTTTTGTTATGATGTTTTCACTTAATGTCATTATTATTGGAGAATGATCTGATGATAAGTTAAATTCTTCCTCCAATTACATATAATTTGCTGCTATGTTCTTGAAAATGAAGAAATTTTGAAGATCTGTTGGCCGGTATGTAGGTATACCCGTGAAATGGTATTCGCATCCTAGCCCAGCACCAGCTTCATGTAAATATCTGCCTGTGGTCAGCCTACAGCCCCATCTTGTATTTTTGGTGTTAAAGTCACCTCCTGTTACATGAAGTCCTTTAAAGGTCTGCAAGAAGTTTCGGTAATCATCTACATTTATTTTATATCGTGGTGTGAGTAGATTTCTGAGATAGCTAAATTATAGTTTCCAGTTTTAACTACCACTGTAGTTGCTTGGATGGGTTTCATTTCATATTTAGATTCTTCATAATGTGTTATTTTCTTTTATTATGATTGTACTTCCTCCACGTGCTGCGTCATGAGGGTGGACGGTGTGGTATGTAGTATACCCTCTTATTTTTATGCACAATTAAAGAATGTAAAAACAACAACTGATTGTATGTCTACCTCAAAAATAACTTTATATTAGTTGATTAAATATTTATTTTGCCGTCATTGTCCTAATCCATTTATAATAATGTGATTGTTTTCGGCTGAGATAACGAATTTATCCAACGATATGATTATAAGTTTCTTTACATAATTAGTACCGCTTCAATAGCTTCAAGCTAGGAAAAAACTTTCAAGTAACCACTCTCAATCTCCTTGTCTCAATTATGTTTTCCTGCTGAAAGAATGTGCCCTTTAGAGTCATTTACCAAGCCAACTTCACTGTTAAAACATCATAAATAGAACTACCTATAAACCTGTAACACACTGTATATTTTAAATAATTATCGGAAGAAATAATAGATACCTGCTTACGATGATAATATTTTCGTCTTCGTAAATAATGCAATCCATTTAAGCACATAATAGGCATATAACGAGTGTATTAGAGAAAGGAGAGATATTTAAAAGAAATTATAACCGTTTTTGTTATTTGTTGGTTGGAAGTAAATATTCAATACGTAAGGTTTTATACATTAAGATACCACGGTCGCCAGAGCCGAATGGGGCATTGTGTACGGTGGGTTGCATAACTAAATTTTTATATGCTACCTCGGTAGCGTCTAACTTTCTAAATTAGATGTTTGCTAAGAAAGCAGCCACTCTATCAACTAAACCGCGTATTGCACTAGTTTAACTTAATATTAACAATAAATTCTGAAATGAATAAATATAGTTTTGTTAACAAATAATTCAAACTTAATGTAATAGGGCCAATAAGCAGCCCTTTAACGTTTAACATGGAAGTGGCTTGAGATTTTGTGATCAGAGATGAGGACAAACAAGAAGGGGAACGCTCAAACCCAAGCTTTAATTGTTAAAAATTCAAAGTTTGAAGTTTTCAATTATTGATTAACCTATAGTTAACGGGCTTATTTACATGTCTAAGGATTATATTTATTTATTTATTATATAGATTTTATTATTTCTTTTTAAAAAATAGATTTTTAAATGCCTGCTTAGGGTGTTACAGTAAAACTTCGACAGTTTTTAAACCTTGCTGGTCCATATAATTCTGTAAAATTTACACGAAAGTCTTGGGGGAATTAATAAATCATTGCTTTTTATCCAATTTCAAAAGCTTTCGTTTTCGCAGTTTTATTATTTTATACATTTTTATATTACTACTATACTAATTCAGAAGTACTAAGTAGTGCAGTGAGAAACATAAACGTCCGTCGTTGTATTTTGAAACGGCTTTATAAATATTACTGATTTTTTTGTATATATAATTGCATTGATATTATATCGATTTCAAAAAATAAGATTATTTGTATATTTTAAAAATTACAAGGATATATATAGAAAGTCATTTTTCAATAACTTATCTTTTTAATCATTATTCTTGTGTCTAACAATATAGAGTAGTGTAATCTATTTATTTTGCTTTCATTTGTTAATAATTCTAAACTACTTAATCTATGTACGCTTACGTTGTTTCGAAAATTAATTTTAATGTAGTCGATAATCTGCTTTCAATGTTATGCAATAATAAAATAAGAAATTATTTTATATTCATGTTATTAATTGATAATAATTTATTATTTCAGGTTAGTACCTAGAAATATTTCCGCACTGTCAAAAAATTGTCTTGTGTGGTATACTATTGTTACATATTTAAAGTTTTCTCAAAATCTCGACAATTGGTTTGAATACCGCTTTTTTTTTTGGGTTCCTGTAGTCCCAAAACGGGTATTTCCATTAAAATAATAAATCCGATTTTTATCATGAAAGCAGGACGTTATAAAAAATAAAACTAACTTACCTTTAGTATTCATGTTGTTATTATATTCCCCTAGGTAAAATACTCCTTGTCGGGTGAAAATCTCATGCACAATGATAGCAAAAGAGTAGACATCCCCTTTTTGTGTACCTGCTAAGGGTGGGTTGATATTCCTTAATAGTTCTGGACTTGTCCATAGCTGCCCTATAAACATATTATCAGAAACATATTATCAGAAATATTGCTTATAAGTGAGAGGTTATACTTACGCTGCCAGAAGGAGTGTGAATTTTCATCTACAGAGTCGTCATGAGAGTGCATTCTCAAAAAATGCAACCCAAAGTCTGTAATTTTTAGAACGAATCGGCTATCGACGACGCAATTCGAGGACTTTAAAGATCCGTGAGATTTGATATCACTTTCGTGCAAGTAATGCATTCCTCGAACTAAATCTTGGATCAGAGACAGTTTAAACAGCCAATCCAGCTTCACCTCCTCGTTCTCCAATATATCTTGCAGGCTTCCCTTTGGACAGTACTCTGAGAGAATGCAGCATTGAGGGCTTTCGAGGCAAGCCCCGTAAAATTTCACTAAATGGTCGTTGGACAGGTCCTTCATGATTTTCAGTTCTAATAGTTGTGCTCGAGTGAGCACTATTTTCACATCCTTCAAACGTTTTATCGCAGTCCTCAGATTTTTGTACAAAGCCACGGTGGTGTAAAGTTGGCGATCCCCGGCCAAACTAAAACCCTCGGTTTCTGAGTGAACCATTGTCTGCCGAAAGCGTACTCGTTAGTATCGACGAAATGTATAAGGAATCAGAATTACGCAGTTATGTAGATGAAATATGTAAGACTTTAAACAAAAATAACATTTCTCTATCCTAAAATACATTTGAATTAATTGATCAAGAAACGATCAGTAAGCAGATACTCTAAGTAACGGACACGGTCAACTAGACAACTGCGAATGGGCGATGGTCGGCTGGGCGATAGCCAAATGGGCGCCGGACTTCGGGCAAGAAAATAATAGATCAAAACACAAAAAATGAATCAACCAGTTAATACATATTTTCCCATATATCATATATCAAAATTTGTAGGACCATTTAAGAAAGAGATGGTTAGGATAGGTACCAACATTTTACAAAAAATCCGCCAAATCATATTACTGCCAAGCGTGCAAATATTTTTCTGTCTTTGTCGCGTGAATGACGGTGATCCACTTGGCTACTATCCAGTTAACCATTACCCAGTTGTCCATCGCCCAGATGACCGTCGCCCAATTGTCGCGCACCGTCTATATAATACTGCTTATGAATGTACACTCTTCTCTGTCCGGTCTAAATATACATACAGTAGAACCTCGACCTTCACAAAAAGCAATGTGGAAAAGATAAGAACAACCCAACGTTCAATGGAACTAGCAATGTTTGGGATAACTCTGAAAGATCGAAAGACTAACGGATACATAAGATCGAAAACAAGGGTCACACACGTCGTAGAACGAATGGCCCGACTTAAGTGGAAATGGGCTGGACACAATGAGAAACTATCAGATAACAGATGGAACCATGTCATTAACAAATGGAGACCATGGATTGGAAAAAGAGGAAGAGGAAGGCCCCAAAAACATGGGTCGATGATATCAAGAAAGTGGCAGGCCTAGGATGGATGCAAACAGCGAGAAATGGAATTCAGTGGAGAGGCATGGAGGAGGCTTACGTCCAATATTGGAATACCTAAAGTTAGATAAAGAGAGAGAACCTCAATTAAGAACGCCGAGTAATCCCGTTGTAAGAGGGTTAGACTTGCAATGTGAAGTCCTTGGGATAGGCAGAAATTTTTATGTAATTCCTATGGTCGATATCGAGCTCGGTAACCATTCGACGTTGGGTTATAATTAACTCCTAACCACTGGCTAGCCAGAAGTAACAAGGCCACATACAAAATCATACATACAATTAACACAAATAGTGAAAATGACAAGAGCAAATGTAGGCGAGTGGGAGGAGCGTGATGCAAATCCAAACGAGACCCATCACCTTCGATTAATCCCGGATGTATGAATGGCAACCTCGGCACCGTAAAGTAAAAGATAAACTGAAAAAGAAGAAGAAGAACGTCGATTATCCGGCACTCTATTACTCGTCACATTCTGTTATACGCCTAGGTCAGGCCATGCAAAATTCGCCATCTTGCAGGACAGGAACGTAGCGAAGCAATTGAGTAAAGAAATATTACTGAGTACTTTAAAATAAATGTTATCATAAATTAAACGTATATTATATACATTCTATGTAGTCTTCTTCTTCTTCTTCTTCTTCTTTAACAGCCCCTAACTGTCCACTTCTGAGCATAGGCCTCCCCTCTTCTCTTCTACTCTTCTCTGTGTTGAGCCACCGGTTACCATTGTTTCCCTACCCTGTTTGCTCTTGGTCTCCATGATATGACTTATTTTGTCCATCGCGTTCAATTTTGTCTGGTGACGTGGCCTATTCAGTTCCATTTTGATTTAGCGGTAATTTTTAATTAATATAGGAGTTACATATTGTAAAACTACAAAAATACACCAAACTTTAAGAAGTTTCTATTATTCATGTATTTCACACATCCGTCTCACCCCTCCCACCCACGCCCCAGGTCACGACCCTAACGGATAATAGAGGTTCTACTGTACATACTTATTTTTCGACTCGTTCCTGATGAACGCTCTGTACATTTGTGAGAAAATAGTGGAAGATACAACTTACGGAAAATGAGAAACGATATGCATATTTGGAAAGTCACGTTGTTATGTTTTCAAAGAACTGCTTTATTTCACGAATTAAACATTTTCCAGGTACAGCACACATTTTTAAGCCGAACTTACATAATAACTTTTTCATATTTCACGGTTTCAAACGTATACACAGTCTTTTAAAATATTTAACAATAACACTTCTAAACAATCGTCTTCTCAAAGTTGTACTTATACATAAATAGTTGATAGAATTCTTGCTTCGATGTACAGCCAGAAACAAAGCAATGTATTAATTCGACGATGTTCATTAGTAACCACTACTAGTAAACCACAGACTAATCTGGTTCCCAAATTCCAAGAACATACTGAACAGTTATCAGTGCGGCTTCTGACAAGACCGTTCAACGAGAGACCAAGTAATCTCCTTAAATCTGCTATATGTAGTACATTTGAAAATAAACAACACCTTATTTAGATATTCCTGAAGCTAGCGAAAGCCTATGACGCAGTATGGGGGAGCGACATCACCACCACCAACAGCTTGACAGATATAGTATAGGACATATCCTAAACTTCATCTAAAACTTCTTACCAGACCGCTTGTACCAAGTTTGAATTGGAAACACTTTATCTAGTAGATTTATATAAATAAGCGGCGTCCCACAGGGTTCTATACTTAGTGTTACATTATTCCTAGCTGCGATTAACGGAATAACAAGTTTGTAGAACGTCCGCAGTCAAACTGTCCCTGTATGCAGATGATATAACAATCTACTGCAAAAAAAAATGCACTGTCTGTACAACAATCACTACAGTTAACAATATACAATCTAGAAAAATGGATTTAAAACATTGGACTCCACTTCTCAATTTCTAAATCACAATGCATGCACTTCTGCAAACTTCGAGGGACTTACGAAAATTGAGTATTAAAACTAGAAAGCAGAATAGTACCATTCGTAAATGACATTAAGTACTTGGGCTTAATAATAAACAAAAAACTAACATAGACTTCTCACCTCCGTCAACTCAAAGCTGAATGCTGGCAAAAACTAAATCTATTAAAGTCATTATCTCACCATGATTGGGAAGCGGACACCTACACGCGAATATATTTGCACAAAGCACTAATGCGACTCCAACTGGACTATGGAAGCATCCTCTACGGCTCCACTCGTCCCAGTGATCTAAAACTTGTAGACGTGATCCATACCACAGCATTGAGGTTAGCGACAGGAGAATTTCATAGTAGTCCTGTGGACAGCATTCTACGTTTGGTTGGAGAATACCCACTTGAATACAGGCGCCAACTATTGACCATGACATACGCAGCAAACATTGAAGCAAATCCTACCCATCCCACTTTCAAACACATACTTCCCCTACCACCTACGAAACCAATTAAAGACAAAGGCATTGTTCCCATCAACTATAGAATTTATATCTTCATTAAATTAAGTTTACCACTTCCAAAAACCGAAATCCATAGAACTATATACCCGAACATTCCTTGGTAATCCCCCTCCCAAAATCCTCTTAAATCTCACATAATTTGGTAAAGAAACACTAACCCTGTTCAGTATAGAACCCAGCGTTTACAAATGACCGAACAACCATTTCATTTCAACTCCCAAACATGAGACGCTCCTGCACTGGAGAGCTGTTTATCATTTTCCAATCTGTAATATAGGTACAACCAACGATCTAGCGCTACCAAATACATGATTTCCACAGATTCAAACGGCTATCACAACAGAAACCATGACCAGCGCGCCAATTCCTCCTCACAATTACAAAAACTTTGTCAAAAAGAAGATCCGGGAGAAATGGCAAGAAAAGGGGTTCAACTAATCCAATAACAAATTAAGGAAAATCAAATCAGATATCAAACCAATACCAAAAACCACACTGTCAAGAAAAGATGAAGTCGTATTACGATAACAACGTGGCCCAGATCCGCGACTTCTCACCCTCATTTATTACCGGACTTTCAGCATTTCGCTTTTTATTTGCGACAGATAGACAGAGTCGGTCTCTTTAAATTTACTTGCGATTCACATGTTTATCTACATGTTGCAAGTTAAACAATTCGGCGCTTCTATTGGCACATTCATTGTTTCCGAAGAAAAGCGCAAATATTTCAACTCTTTCTGAAACCGAATATACCATTTCAAATGTTAAAAGTAAACAACGACAACTACGAAATACGTGACACTGACATGATAAATTAAAAAGGAACATTCAGATATTTACACCAACGTGTGTTCAAGGAAATGGCGTGTAATTAAGATACCTTTGGACTGCATTTTCACGGGAACCAATGCTCGAAACCCGAAAATAGAAACACTACTGTAACGCAGATTGCCATTTAACATTTTATAGTGAAAATTACCTTAATTTTGAGGTTCAAGATAGGTGAACGGAAATAATCATATAATATGGTGACCCGTTCAGACGTTTTTCGAAGAATTGAGGTTACAAACGCGTTGTACTTTAAGCGACACTATGGAAATCTTGTTATAATTTTCAAAATTAACGCTATATGAGGGTGGTTCATCATCTATTGTCCCTGATATAGAAGCAAATGACTTAAACATTTGAAAGTACTTTGTTTTCTAAAATAATCCCATGAAAGGTTAACAAACACACTTAGTATAAGGATGATGCAATGCTTGAGTGCCTTTAGAATAAAACTCTTTATCCGACATTGCAAACCCCTCATTCACAGCAGCCGTCACCTCTTCATCGTTCGAAAAATGCGTACTCTTCTTCTAATTTAAGGAATAGGTGAAAGTCACTGAGAGCCACATCTGGTAAATATGGGGGGTGTTCTAAAATCCAGCATTGTGAATAGCAGCCGTAAAAACACAGTTATTGTGACGGGAGCGTTGTCTTGGTGCAACAGAACGCCGCGTTCCAATTTTCCACCCCTTTATTGCTTTATGTCCTCACGAACTTCTGATATCAGGTTTGCGCAATTGTCTCCCGTTATTATGTGACCTTGTGGTAAATAATCAACAAGAAGAGGTCCCTCAGAATCACAAATCACTGTTACCATTATTTTGCGGGTCTATGAAGCCACACGGGTACTCTGCCGTTTTGACTCTGAATCATAGTGATGTACCCACGTTTCATCCAGTTACAAATCTTTCCAAAAATCCATCAAAATCCGTGTCCATTAATCTCAAATTGCTGGCAGCAGTGAGAAACCTGGCCCGCTTCTGATCAGGTGACAACATTTTCAGAATCTATCGTGCGCAGACTTTTTCAGACCCAATGCCTCGTGCAAAATTTTCTCAACGCTTCCAACGGAAAAACCACATGTTTTAGCAGTATATTTGATGGTAATTCTCCGATCACTCAGCACCATATCATGAACCAGACCCATACTTTCTTGAGTGATAACAGTTTTTTGTGATCCAGGACCTGGTGCATGTTGACACGATTTCTTTCCTAATTTGAAATTCCGGCACTAATTCTTAATTATTTGATACGACGATGTCATTATAAATTTCCTGAGGTGATTGACTCTTCTAAAAAAAGAAGGTATGTTATCACAGCTCTTGTCTCAAATTTTTCAATTTCAACAAAATCACCAGCACCACGGTAATATTAAATGTATAACTTTTATAAACACGAAGATAAGCACCTGCGACTGGGCATATATTAATGTCAATAACTGACGTTTCTAGGAAAAAAATTATTCATTTGTCGATCAATGCCTTCTGTGTTAAGGACAATAATTGATCAATCATCCTCGTATAAATCCATAAAATATGATTTAGTTTTGCATGCCAATCCACTTTCTACAACTGCATTTGTTGCTAATCGTTAGAAACTTTATTGTCAGCTTGCTGGGCACCGGCAGCCTTCTCTGCTTCGTGCTTCTCCTCGGCGCTAAACTTTCTTGGTGCATTTAATTTGTAACATAAATGAGTGAAATAATTGTATAAACGTGTAAATTTTCTGAGCCAAATCAAATTTGGTTTTTCTCCTATCTTAAATCTTGTGTTGTATTTTATATAGAGCCCGTGAAAATGCATAAATTTGATGCAAAGTAAACTTAAAATGCGCATATCAGTATGCAAAATTTATATCAGTTTCTTTTGTCCTGCCTGCATTAATAATTTAACAAGTCAGCCATGAAAAATGAACAGCGAAGCCCACTGGGATTTACTGTTTGTCACATTTTTAAGCAAAAACATGTCGCTCTAATATACAAACACCTGTTGGCATTTCACAATATAATATGAAAGTAAAAAAGGAAGCTCCCTATTCATCATAATTTAACATGACACCACGAAATTAGGTCGAAGTGCAACACATGTTGATGAGTCTTTGTTAAGCTGATTGAGTTACTCTTGAAATTTGCGAATTTTAGTGTAGGTGGTTGCTTTTGTAATGGGGATTTCGAAACAGCAAACAACCGTGACAACTCTTGAAGTAATTAGCATAAGCAATGGAACAACTCTATATTTAAACTAGAGATAGCTACTTGAAACAAATCGCAAAAAAACAGCATGCAATATGTTGGCCTTGTACAAATAATTGTCATATTCGAGCTGTTTAACCAAGTTATGCTATGTTAAATTAGGAAGAAAACGAAAGGGGAGGAATTAATTCCTTAGTATGAATTTTATATAAAAAGTCTGTTAGGAATCGTGTTTTATTATTACTAAGTAGCCCTTACCTAGGAAATATTTGTAATTTAGGTTAGATTTAGAACACAAGTTGTAAATTGTCCCAGTTACAATACTCTGTATTTCCAAGGGTAATACTATATTGAGTTGTATTGGAATCCTAGATTGAGTTGTTCAGGGGAGAATCACAAAAAATCGTAGTATTTGTTTTTGGAACTAATTATTAGCAGAACTACTTCCCCCAGAATGCATTATCACATTAGCCAACAAAAATACAACTCTACTAAAAATGTTATAGTAAGTAAAGTAGGAAAAATTAAATAAGGTTTAACATAGAGAAGGAAATCCTGAAGAAGAAAGAGAATTGGAAGAGGAAAGGTTGGATAAAATTGAAAGAAAAGCACACGCAGGAACATATAGCGATAATATAGGCAAAGTATTTTGGAGACCCGCATATAGGACAGAGCTAACAAAAGGAATAGGAAAAGGAGAGCGGTAGAACTAGGTCAAATTTCTTAGGAATTCGTAGTACCCCCAACAAAGCCAGAATAGAAAAGAACACCAACTGAAAGTAAAATATCATCGAAGATCATAAATGCAAGAGAAAAAATAGTAGCAAATAGAACAATAAAATTAGTGCGAATAGTTTGACGAAAAGAAGAAATGACATAACAACGGTAAACAGCAATTCTATATTAAAAATTGATATAGACACCCTACATTAAATAAAAACATGGAAACAGTGTATAGAGAATGAGGATCGATCTCATTAACTCATAAGCTATTTACAGTAGACGATTCACTTTCAGTGCAACTATGCCCTAACATTTCAACAATACTACCAGAAGAATGATTGTTCTAGCTTCCCAACCACTTATTTCCAACAATGGTCATTTCGTCATAGATCCAACATTTTTTTCTGTACAATCAGTTGTGTCTTGGAAGTTTCTCAAATTGTCTGTCGTCACTGAGCGAGAGACCTGAAAATGTTGAGGTTGATCGATTCATTGCAAGTCTGCGTTGACAATGGTCTTCCAAGGGAAGTGGGAAGTACTCAGCTTTATTGGAACATATTAATGAAACAATACATCTTAATAAATGCAAATCAGTATGGAAGGAGGAAACTTGAATTTGTGAGGTGGTGGAGAACCCTTATCATAAAACACTGTTTTATAGATAGTGAGAGCCATTTTTGGCCAAACATCGATTTGCAAGGTCGGATCGTGGATTTTGTTACATTTGCTTGTGTGGTCTTGATAAAGGGTTGACCATGTTCATGTTTGTAAGACATTGTTCCACATACTTCCTTAGTACTGATGTCTGATGAAATTATAAAATATCCAAACTAACGGCATATCCCCGTACATTTAAGTCCGACTGATACCTCACGTTTCTGTGTCGCTACAAAAAGCAAACCATACCAAACCAATACCATTGCCATGAAACTATCTAGAAATGTTAAAACATATCATTAGCAATTAACTATAGCGATTGAGTGGATTTATAATTCCTTATGGGTCAGAAGTGAGGTAAGAGGTACAACTTTCGTAAAAGGTTTTTAACAACTCCAGCTGAGAAGAAATAGTAAAGAACTGCAAAAATGCAAAGCTGTTATTTAGGAAGCTCAGGTTCTGCAAGGGCCATAACGCCGAAACACGAAGAAGGAGCAGAAGTAAACTGATAATCCATTAACATTCACCAAATTCCAATATGAAAGTATCTTTAATACACTTTTAGATTTCAACATCGGCTTTGAGGGAAATGGCGAGGTTTGCTTTGTTTAACTCAAAGACTTCTTTCATAAAACTGCTGAACGAGAAGCTGATATAGTTATTGTATTCTCGTCCATTAATTTTATTATATTCGCGCTTTAATTTTTGTATAGAAACACTAAAACATTACGGCTACAGTGAAACAACACTTCAAATGACATTTTATTTTATAAACGGAAACCATTAGCTTGTGATTTTTCACGTTTTTGCTTGTCGATAATTGTGTAAACTTTTGGATAGGATTTGTGAGGGGTAATCTTGAATTCATTTGAACACCGTTACGTGTTATTTTTACCGTTTGACTTCCTCTTTTGCTTTTCGTTAAAGATTCGGTGGAATAACAACTGCTGCGGGGTTTAGTATGTGGCACCCACAGGATCTCTTCAGCGTGCACCTTCCACGACATCGACGCTATTGCAGCCTCCAACTTATAATGCCTTTAATGGAAATATCTTCAAATTAAATTTAATATATGCGAATAGCAAAAAATCTTACCTGTATAAATATATAGTAAGAATAATCAGTCCTATGCTTAAAGCGATACTTGTTACTATTAAGAGCACATTGATTTCAGCTGCAAAATAAAAACATGTTAATCAGTTCAAGATATTTATGTCTATTTTACTAACAGGAAGGGCACAAGGAACTGTCGAATCCGCAAGTCGGAGTATCCGAAGGCACCTTACCATTGGGCCATCTTATGGGTCGTATAGGTACAATAGATTTGTTCACAGTGTGGTATTCAGATACGATATGATAGGAATTCGACTGATTCATTTGCATAAGCGCATATTTAGAAGTTCGAACAGCATTGCAATTCATTGTTACATTTCTGCGTCGCCCTGCAATGAAAAATTTTAACAAGGACAGCAGTAACTTATTAAATTTAGCGAGGATTCTGATTCCTTGCTAATTGTACTAAAGAACGATGCGATAAAAATTTTTCGCTACGTATAATCCGAGAATAAAAATTAATTTCCTTTACTTTAATCTCTAACTGAAGCTTCTGTGCTTCTTTGAATTGTTTTTAAATGACGTTGAATTATAATCATCCACCTACGAAAATAAAATTTTTAATTCGGTTTTCATTTTCACAGATCCGGAAATTTAATAGCTTTTTCACAGCTAAGGGATTTCAGTTTCTGATGTCGATTTTATTCCAGAAGTTGACAGTTCAATGGATTGCGTTTATAATTTTTCTCGAATTCCTTCTTCAGCTCTGGCTGCGAATGGAGAATGCCCGCCTATATTTGTTGGATTGCTTGTCGAATGCAGTCAGGTGTGATTTCAGCTAGTCAGATGCTTTTGAAAGACCATTGTACTCAGAAATAATATCTAGATTTCTGTGCAGTTGTATGGTGAAACGTAAAGTACTTACTAAATTGCAAGTTGTATTATTGCTACGTTTGGGTATTTTCAAAGAAATTGTTCTTAATACATGAAATCATTAACTTAAAGCAAACTCCTCAAAGTATATTCGCAATTTAAACGAAAGTTTGGTGCGCTGTAACCGTTAGTGCGGTCTTGCTGTGAAACCGACATAAAGAGAGTCGGATCTGCCGTGTTTACATTGTGTCATATACGTTTTTGAGCGATATTTGATGTGTTGCATATTTTGTAATGGTAACAGAAGAAAGTAAAGAAAACAGCAAAAAGTATAGGTTTCGGTTGCGTTTGTAAGTGTAATTGATTTTTTTCTAGAAAGTTTTAAAGCTTAAAGTGAAATCGTCTAACACAAATGGGCAAACAAGTTAGTAGACTCACAGAGAAACATGAAAAATGAAGCTCAAAAGTTCACTTAGTATTAATAAAGATGGCTTTGATTACTGTTAGTAAATTTTGTTTGAAACCCATTTTTACTTTGCTGTTATTGGTATACACTCTCTCCCTCACTTCTCAGTCCTTTGCCCTATAAGGACATGGTGACACTATCTAATGCAATCTTCTCTTTATGGTTGTCTTGGGCTAATTGGATGGCTTCATGTCCCCCAAGACCTGTTATAGGTTTCATCTGATCTATCCAACGGTTGGGCGATCTTTCTCTTGGTCGTCTTCCAATGACTTTTCCTTCCACAATTAGTTTTTTCATATCATTGGTTCGTCTCGCTATGTGCCCAAAGTACTTCAGATAGGATTCTTTAATTCTGGTGAATAGTCGTGTTTGAATGTTGAGCTCTGCTATTACGGACTGATTTGTACGGTGTTGCGTCCATGAGATCCTTAGAATCCTGCGGTATACCCACATTTCAAACGCATCAATTCTTTTCATGTCATTCTTCTTCATTGTTCACGTTTCCTCGCAATACGTTGCAATTGGAAATACTAATGTAGAAGCCAGCTTGAGTTTGGTTTACGTTGATATCGCAGTGTCTTTCCATATTTGAGTCAATTTCGTGGTTGCATCTCGTGCCATGGCTATTCTTCGTTCTATTTCGTTTTCGCAATATCCCGTGTCTGTTATTATCGATCCTCGGAATGTGAAAGCCAGCTATGGTGGATGATCTAGGTAGGTTTTCGTTATGTCTGTCTATTATAATGCCCTTTGTTTTGCTTCAGTTAAGTTCAAGGCCATATTGGTATACAGTAGTGGCTCCCAAATTTAATTAAAGCTCAACTCCCTTTTGGCCAAATTTTTCGCGGCCCCCCTCTTGTAGTACTCAACTATATTCCGAATCGGCGCGGCTAAACGGCCAGCTGACGCCATCTATTGCCAAGTAGCGCAATTTATTTATTTGTTCTCCGTGTTTCCGGAAATTTCCACCTTATTCGGAAGGGTGTTAGATGGCACTGGAATAATCTGGAAAATCAAGTTTGCTTTATATAAGCAGCGGACTGCGATGAGATTAGTCATCATTTCAAAATTGTGTGCTGTACTGCTGACTGTGTATTGAGCGGAATAAATCAATAACAAATATTTAACGTTAAGTACGAGCTATTGTTAAAGATAGATAAATTTTTAAAACGGTTATTAGAACCTTCCAATGACAAGAATATAAATAAAAATAGATTGTATAGCGATGAATATCTCAAATCTGGTTTTACCGTTATTTTCTCAGAAACTCTAGTGCTTTGCCAAGAAGTGTTGTCAAAAGAAAGTATGAAGCCATCAAAGCTATTTTGACATTTAAATACCGAACGCCCAGACGAAAAAGAAAAGCCTGTGGAATTCTTTAAAAGAAAGCTAAACTCCCTCCACAATGAGCAAGCCACTTTTACATCAGCAATCACTACTAATGAAAAACCACTACTATCATGTTATCGAGTTGCATTTAGCATTGCGAAAACCAGTAAGCTCCATACAATTGCAGCAGCATACGAGCAGCTGTTGAAATGGTATAAATAATGGCTAGTGAAAAAGAAGCTGATAAGCTGAAAGCAATACCCCTGTATAATAATACTATCCAAAGAAGAATAAGTGACATGGCAAAAGATTTGCGAACACAAGTTGTTGAAAATATTAAGAAGTCCACGTACTTCTCATTACAGATGGACAAATTCACGGATATTTCTAACTGTGCGTAATTTATAGCATTTGTAAGGTGCAGTAGTGGACATGGTATCACAGAAGATATTTTGGTTTGTACTGCATTAGAGGATGTTAATTCGACACTTTCATGCAAAGTACTAAGAAGTACGAGATTGACCGGGCAAAATGCGTTGCTATACGCACCGATGGCTCCATGACTATTACAGGACATTGATCTGGCTTATTGTTAGATTAAAAGAGATAATGCCAAGTGCTACATGGTTACACTGTTTTTTACATGGAGAAGCTCTTGCATCAAAATCTTTAGCTTCTGAAAGACATTAAAGTGGTAAATTCCATGAAGGGAAAAGCATGGTAGACGAAAAGTTTGTGACATGGGTCCTTTATACGCAGATCTTCGGGTACCGTCTTGAAAGGAGTTTTCCAGTTAAAAGCGGTACCTGCAAGATGAGAAACCGAAATATGAGAACATCTTTTCCAATTGCCTCTGGATTTTTAGGCTTGATTTCTGGTCTACTTCAATTGGAAAAAGGAAGTTTGGTTATTCCAGTGCGTTCAAGAACTCATGGAAGACTTAGTTAGGATGATAATATAACAAATTCTGAGAGCGTGCTTGCAGATATGTAAGTTAGTTTGCACAATAAAACCTTAGCTCAGTGACTATGTCCCTAAAGAAATTATGACAATCACAAATGGATATTGATCCGTTTTTAGGCAATTCCGTTAAATAGTCTGAAATTTCGATAAATATGCAAGAAAAACTTATTGAATCATCATGTGATGGAATGTTGAAACTAGACTTATTTTGTCAAAGTGTAGATTGAACCAACTTTGGACCAAAAGAATACAAGAATACTCCGAGCTTGCGGACAAAGCGATAACGTGTTTGGTGCTATTTACTACATCATATTTGTGTGAATTAAGATTCTCGTAATGACTACCATCAAAACAAAAGTAAGAAATCGCCTCGAACTTGAAAATAACATTATTGTGTCTGTATATCGAATACACAGCCCAGATTGGAAGAGCTAGTTTCTGAAAAATAGGCACATAGATCGCATTAATGTTTTTGCTTTGCAACTTTTTCTTATATTTAGGTTCTTGAAAAGGCATTTTGTTCTATTTTAGATATCCTCCCACGACCCTTCTAACCCTATGTAGCGACCCCCCAGAGGGTCGCGACCCGCATTTTGGAAACCACTGGGCTTCTACACTATATGTGTCGAAAGCGTAATATTTAAAAATGATGTACTAATACAAAAACTAAAACAAATTCAATTTTGTACTTAATGTAAGTGTTAACACACAGTCATACTACGAGGTGTGTTCAATTGAAACACATATTTGCTTTATAAAAGAATTATTCAACAATTCAATTACAAATAAATACCGTCACAGTTAAGGCACCTATCCCATTATTTTACAAACGGGCGTATACTCTGCTCATAGAATTCTTGTGGGTACTGATTGAAGAAGTCTTTCACAGCTGTTTGTACTTCTGCGACCTTTTTCAGCGGTTCAAAAATATGGAAATCCCACGGCGATAGATCCGGGCTATAGGGTGGATGATCTAAAACCCTTCATGTATTTCGTTGAAGATTTTCTTGTACCACATTAGCAACATGAGGCCTAGCACTGTCTTGCAGCAAAATGACCCCACGCGTAAGTTTTCCTGGACGTTTCCGTCTTATTGCTTGATGAAGTTTCTTCAAAGTTTCATTGTACAGATTTGCATTGACATTTACTCCAGGTTCCTTAAACTCTATCAACAAAAGTCCTTCATGGTCGAAAAAAAAAATGTTAACATCACCTTACCTCACCATAACCCAGATTATGAACAATACTATAGACAGATCCTACACTCGCACTAACAATTTCTGAAATTTCTCTAATTGAAATTCGACGATATTCTCTAATAAGGCCTTTCACACATGCCATATTGTTTTCTGTTAATGCAGTACACCGTGAGCCTGGTCGCGGCACATCCATAGTCTCCTCTTTTCCATTCTTAAATTATCGGCCTCATTCCTTCACAGTTGGGTAAGCAATACATGCATTTCCATACACTGCTTGCATTCGCGTATGAATCTGCAATGGCTGCACACCCCCAACGAATAAAAATTGTAGGAACGCACGCTGATCATACTTGGACGGATTTTCAACAACAGACGCCATTTCAAAATCGAACTTTAAAAGTCAGAAACAAATTCAAACGCCAAAAATTTATTAATGTGTTGCTTACAAACACATCTAACATTAACAAACATCATTTGAATTATTGCATTTGTTTTCAAGGCTAAGTTGATCAAAGATGGGTTTCAGTTGAACAAGCCTTGTATTATATTGTGTAATTACGAACACATGAAGGAGCACTTATTTATTATTATTATTATTCTATTAATTATTTTATTTTTAATAGTGTAATACCTAAGAATCTAAACACTGAAAATTTAAGACTTTATTCTTGAAAATTCCTAGATGCATCTAAAATTTGCTGCTTTACTGTTTCTAAACCTTTAGCCTAGTTAGTCTATCTTTTCAGTCAAGTTTGCACTCAAAACTTTTTTGGGAAAAAGGTGAAAAGTGCAGTCAGGGAGCGTGGAAAGCGTTAAAATACAAACCGAATTTAGCTGATTTTTTTATTACATACCTGTCTTTTCTTTCTATATTAAATTTATCATTTCATAAAATAAACAGAAGAACTCATATATGGCTGATAAGCAACACGTAAGACGCAATGTAAACACAGCTGATTCGACCATACTCGTGGCTAATTGTACCGAATGAGAGCGGTAACTGTTGTGGCCGTAAATTTTATAAAACCATCATAAACAGTCATCGCTAATAAATAAACTTTCCAATATTATACTCGTTTTGCAGTTTAGCTAAAGATATTCCAAGCAGTAAAACATAAAAATCGCGTTTTCAACAAAGAATGGTTAATATTAATTAAATTGAAGTGCAAACTTGAAATATAATATAGTTTTCTTGTGTAAAAAAAAAATAAACGCCTACGTAAATTCAAGGTAAATTCAAGTTTCATTAACTGAGTTTAGAAACAGGACACCACAATAAAAACAACACGAGGGCCTGTAGAGCTAAACTAAATTGGAAACAAGATACGGTACAAATAAAATAACTAGCTAACCTGGCGAAAACCCAAATAACTATTTGTATATTACATGTTCCTGCTTCCAACTGGAGCTCGTTTGACAGATTATTTTCACAAAGTTTTGAAATGTGTTCGACATTTATTTATTTGCTATTTGAGAGGAGCAAGGAATGTGTAACATAAACAGTAAAAGTGATTAAATAAAGCCCAGGTAGGCAAAATGCTAATTGTGGTGAACCGATTACTACCGCTGGTAATTAGTTGTAAAGCAGCAATTGACCAATATTAAATACATAAATTAGCAAACCAACAAGTGCGGTTATTACGTCAAATTAGGATTAGAAGAAAAAATGCGATTGGATTGAATGTGATTCGCTGATCATTTGGAAAGTTTGAACAATATGAGAACTACGTGGGCAGAAAAAATTGTATTTTATATTCACAAGGACTACTTTTAACTTCAACAAATCGCAACAGTTTGACAAATAATGAAAAAGTAGAAGCTATATTATTGACAGTTCAGTTACGAATACACGTAGGGATACGATTTGAGTGATGTTTGTATGATATATTTTCAATTTCGCATGAATTGAGAATGCAAACGATTTTAAATCAATATACAGGTGCATTACCCCTCCCATCCTGTTTACGCTCACATCGACCAAAAGTAACAGGGTAAAAGCTATCAGTATGACAGCTATCGCTCATCAGAAGAGAGAATATTTCGCAGCCATGCATTATTCAAAAAATGTTCATAATTTTGTTCCCTTACTTTCTTGCCAAGAAATTCGCAAACAGAAACTTCCGTAAGTAAATTAATTGATACGCGTATTGCAATAATTATAAAGAATTCGTCGCGGGAAAGATTTTATTCGCTATAACATCGAAATAAACTTTTCCGGGGTGGTAACTGTTTGAAAAGCAAGGCGAAGTTGCTGAAATTATAATTATGAATCACCTGGAAGCATATTTTCACGGTCTCGGTTGACCTTAAAGCAGACAAAATTTCAGATACTCAAAAGTGAATTTACGTAAGCTAGAATGAAGACACGTGCCAACCAGTGGAACAAGCTAGGTTTCGAAAAGGATTCGGAACCATCAATCATTTACAAACAATCAGGACACTTCGCTAGAAAGGAAACCTGAACCTTCTTAACAGCAATGGAAGGTGATACCACTGATTCACGATATTCGTTGAGAATATTTATGACAAGGTTACTACTAGACGATACCATTTCGCTCAAAATTATCTACCTTAGCAGCAGAGCGTCTTCAAACAGAGGGAAGAAAAAGGTTTAAACTTTGATGGAATACACCTAAATCGCTTAAGAATCGCCGAAGACCTAGTCCTAATGGGTACTAACATCCAAGAGCTAAACATCATATTAAAGGACTTGTACGCAAAATCTAAGAATAAAGGATTGGCGATGAGCTTAAACTAAACTAAAATCATGAGTAGTAGGCCACACGATCATCATCAATAATACCATCATAGAAAAAGTAGACCACTGCGTATATCTCGGATATATAATCAGAATTGGCAAAGAAAACCAAAGTGCAGGAGGTAGCGTAGGATTCACTTGATATGGGTCGTTTATAGAAAATTAAGTTATATTCTTAAAGACAAAGGAATACAGATATGCTTGAATGAGAAGCGTATGACAACTTCATGCTCCCGATAATTACATATGGTCTAGCTCCAGAGCCCATGGCTATAACAAGAAAAACAACAAAACTTCTGAGAGTCATCGATAGGGCCATGGAGAGAATCATGCTACGTGTCACTTTAACAGACAATACGTAATAGCGAAATTCGTAATAGGACCAAAATAACTGATATTAGAAGAGCGAACAGCGAGTCTCTAATGGCAATGGATAGGGCACATAGTAAGATAAGACACAAATAGATGGACACACAAAGAGAAGCTTAGCGAAGACCGAGAAAAACGAAGAGGAGTATTGGACGACCTCAGAAAAGATGACAAACGATGTTAAGATAATAGCGGGAAAACAATGGATGAGAACAGCGAGATACCGAAGAGCATGGAAACATTTAGAAGAGGCCTGTATCCAACAACGGATAGACGCAGGTTGAAGAAGAAGAGAAGAATAAAGTGTAAAGTTGTCCTTAGTACAAGAAAACAACAGTATGTTAGACTTTTACGCGCTGTTGGTGTACTACTCTTTTACAGTTTAGTATATCACAGTATGAAGATATTCCGATAATCTTGAGATGATTAATGATCACGGTGCAGATCAGAATGCTCACGCTCGCCATTTTTTAATTATTACTAAACAGTGGAAGTATTAAACGCGCCGGTTTTCCTTGTTCGTTAACTATTAATATGTTCTCAGAAAACGGTCATATAGATTATATTTAATTTAAGGTTATGAATGGATGTACCTATAAAGGACAGACATCTACGCGAGCAACGTTCCGCGAGGGCAATCAAAAAGTTGCTTGTCTAAGCACATACATAAGCTCACAGCATTTGCTTTACAATAAGATATGTTAAATGTGCCGTTTTATAATGCAAAATACTAATAATTATGTGGCGGAAAGTCAATCGTTACAGAGTTGTTAGCATTTTATGTTGAAATTGAGCGTTTGAACTACTTTTTTTTATTTTACCAACGTCTGTTAAACTAATAGTAATCAAATCCATAACAATTAGAAGATCTATCAAACTGCAGACGTGCTGGGTATACACAACAAGATTGAGGATCTTCACATTTCTATAGGCAGATTCCGAATAAAATAAATTTAACTTTCGGATGTGGCGACTGCTTCCTGTTCATTGGCTACCTAGATCATCTAGCCTTTTTCCATTGTCTACTAATTTTGATGACATATAATCCAGATAGTGTATTCATTCAGTGCACTAGAAAAATCAAATGGGATCTAATAGGTGTGTCTGAAACAAGAAGAAAACGAAAAAAGATAATTGAACGTAAGTTAGGACACATACTTTACTACCTCGGGCGAAACAAGGGACAACTAGGAGTAGAGTTCTTAGTAAACAAGACACTAATATCTAAAATGCAATTCGGAGGCATTTCAGAAAAAAAAGCAATTTTGATGCAGGATGGATATTAATAAACTATGCAAAAATCCAGAGACTAGTAGTAATAAATTCATTGTTCAAGAAACGAGAAGGAACCACATCGACATGGGAAGCACCAAACAGAATCCAGAAATATGAAATAGATTATGTACTAACAAACAACAGACATAGAATTAAGAATACGTCAGACTAGTTCGCATGGAAATAAAACTAAAGGAAATGTTGCAGAGATATCATACATTTAAAGGCACAAAAAACAAAGAGGCCAACTAGGCCAATAAAAGCAGAAACAACCAACAAACATCTAGAAGAGCCTCTGGACCACAAATCTCAATATGAAACTCTTAACAGAAAATCCATCTACACCACATTAGCAACTGAACTGCAATAAGCATCACAAGCACCAACAGATATAGGAAGAATAAATGAAGAAAAGGGTATAATTTCTACAAAAACAAACTAATTAATAAAAACGAGCGAAATGGTGAAAAGATCCGAAGACCAACGCAAGCTGCTGCAGGTGGAATACACTGAAATAAATAAACTCACAAAAGGGAATTCCGAAATGGTAGACGAAAAAGTGAAGAAGAAAGATTCATCACAGTTTTAAGTCAAACTAGATCCACCAAACAAACAAGCAGATAACTTAGCACACGAAGAGAATGGATACATGAACTGATAAAAACAAACAAAAGCAAAACTCAGAAGAGAAGCGAACTACAGCAAGTAGTAACGGACTTCTATATGGATCTGTATGCAAGCAAAATGAAAGAAGAAAGCAAAACAAAATCAACGAAAACTGTAAATACCACAGAAATACCAAATATAAAAGAGGAAGATCGGGTGCATAGCGGAGCGCTGCGGACGCCGGTCAAACGGTATTCGTAGTCCAGCACAACCGCGCCGGTCAGTAGTTGGATGGGTGGACCAATATAGTGGCATATGCAACGGAGGGTACGTAAAACCGTCAGTCCCGGTTGTCATACAAACATCTTTGACAATCGTAAACCTTGTAGTGGAACTTCTCTTCTCTCTTAGACGGGTTAGGTTAGCCTCCTGCCCGGCATACGTGCAAAGAAGGCTCACAGAACCTACTCTGTTGTAGGTAATTAACAGGCCATTGGCCTATATACAGAAGAAGAAGAAGAAGAAGAAGAAAAAAGGAAGAAGTTTTGGAGGCACTAAAAAACCTGAAACTAGAAAAAACACCAGAAGGCGACTGCATAAAAAACGAAATACTGAAATGCGGATCACAAAAACTCTTAGAAACAATCACCATGTTGTTCAGTACAATAGTTGAACAGGAAGAAATACCAAACCAGTGGAATGAGTCGACGATAGTCCTCCTTCAGAAAAAAGGAGATAAATGAAAAATAAAGAACTATAGACCGATCAGCTTGATATCTAACCTTTATAAACTATTCGCGAATATAATACAAAAAAGAATCTACTCACAGCTGGACGCACAGAAACCCACGGAACAGACTGGCTTCCGAAAAGAATACTCGAGTACATGAAAAATACATCCGAATAACCGAAATAATACATAAAACCTCTAGGGCAGAAATAAGAACTGAGAGAGAAGGCCCGGTATTCAAAGTAGGAAGAGGAGTTGGTTAGGGAGATCCTTTGTCCCCCAATATATTTAACTGTGTTTTGGAAGACGTATTCGAGAAGATGGATTGGAAAAACCAAGGCATAAAGTTTAGAGGAAACACACTGGCAAACTTAAGATGCTCAGACGACGTCACACTCTTTGTACGAAACTTAAAATAGTTAAAATTAATGCTGGAACAACGAAGCAGTGGGAGCAGAAAAGTAGAACTGGAAATCAACTACCAGAAGAGCAACATATTGACTAATGATAAGAGAATGGAGACGAATACTGAGTACCAAGTAATGGAAGTTAAAGCGATATAAATAACAGATAAAGTAATCTACCTATCACAAACAGTATCTTTCGACAACAGATTCTAAAAAGAAATCCGAAGAAGCTTGGTCGAAATTTGGTCACTGAAACACATCCTCAAACAATCGTGTAAGTGATAAGAGTAAAAAGTGGAACTATAGACGTATTAAAAATGTATAAAACTTGGAAGAATTAATACGCAGGTCATCTGAGAAAATTGAACGATAATCGATGGGCTAAGAAAGCAACAAATTGGGAACTAACGAGCACACGACCAAATAATCAGACCAAGCAAGAGATGGGGGGATAAATCAGAATAGTAGCAGGAATCAACTGGAGGACGCTAGCCAGAGACCGTTGTCAATGGAAAATCAAGGGAGAGACCTTTGCCTGACGTTGGGATTATGGCTAAATTCAAATTTAAGTGTATTCATTAAAGGTTATTTGTTGAATTGGAAAACCGCATCAAATACATATACACCAACCAGAAATCTTAACTACGTGAAGAAATCATTTTGAGTAATGGAGGATTTAATAATTATTATTTCTGTAATTGTTTAAAACTTTAGTTAGTATATTTTCGCTTTTATTTACTAAAAGTTCGAAAATTTTAATATATAAAATTTTGTGGAACGCCTTACTTCTTACTGTTGTAAAATAAAAGAGTTTTTAATTTGTTGCTATATGCTACAAAGGCATCTCTTGTTTTCTAAGTTAAAGTTACAATATCAACACAGATGTAAATAAATTCGGCCACATGGTTATTTGAGCTTTTCGCCCTAAACCACTACTATTAATACATTTTTCAGCTATAACTATACATCCTATTGCAGGACGCCCTGTAGAATTCTATAAATGCCATTTACAAACGGTTAGTGTAAATACGTATGGCTACCCTGTCCGAACATCGATGACGTATTTCTAGTATAACGAAAACACATCTTCTTTTTAAATGTCGTGAAATTATCAATGAATCGTATCGTCTTAAATGAAATTTCTTATCAGAAACAATTAGTATAGTTTGGTGAATCAAAACATACAATTCCATACTATAGAATCAGCCTATTATGCAAGAGATGTTATCTGATCGGTTTCAATAGTGCATAAGTATCGATTCACGATTGCAGAATCGAATTTCGATTCTAGAATTTAGCATGGCTTTCCGAAACCAAGTACGATGCTATAACTGGGCGAATGCTTAGGAGATAAGATTTCTATGGTTTACGATGTTTACGTTATTGCAGAGATTATATTCTAATGTTTAGCATCCGTTATGCCTTAGTGAAGGTTATATAGAAGCTTCTACTTAAACCGATAATTTGATGGAAATCTTGGATCTTCTTCCAAGTGCTTCCTGAAATATTTGGAGGAAATAAACAGATCTCTCCACTTAAACTATAAATAGTAACAGATTTGATACAGAAGTCTTATTGGTGTTTTACACTCCTGTAAGTGAAGCGTACAGTAATAATAATAATATTGAGGTTCTACACCCCATGAAGGGGTTTGGCCTGCAAGGCGGAAGGTCAGAGCTCTCGTATCCTTGCTCTCACACCCGGTTGTTGCGTGCCAAATTAATGACACGTGGTGATGTGGTGAGAATCACACAGTAGACAACCGCATTATTATCCCTTGCTCATTCGAATGCAGGTACCCAATTATTTAAAGCGATTGGATAGGCCGCCCGCTAGGCATCGAGTCTGAGGTTTGAACTCCTGACCTTCCGCAATGGAGCCCAGTGCTCTAACCACTAGACCTCACTGGCGAGTACATATAGTAATAAAGTGATAGTTAGTTTATTTATGTTTATGTAGTCAAATTTAACTGCCTTGTTTATCCTAAAAATAAATACTTAATAGTTATAAGACAGGGTTGAAATTTTAATTATTGATTCTGCAACAGAACAATATTCTCCGATCTGGAATTGAATTTCCATTTCAGATTTCAAAAGCGTAGTTGATTCAGACCATAAAATGAGTCTCCATTTTAAAATCTATCGCAAAGCGATTCGTACAGAATCGGGAATGGTATCAAATCTCCCATTCTTGGTAGTACTACGCAATAGGTCATTCCCCAATTCGATTTTCTTTTAAATATGTCTGATTGAACAATCGTTAGAACAGTATTGATTGATTATTAGAAGAAGAATAGCATCATGATTATCATTTCCATCTTGTTTTCTACATTACCCTTCCATAAATTGCTTTCTGGTTTCGCTGTAACCGCTCAGAAATCTTTTCTGGTCATCTTGTTATCGCTGTTTGCTAAAGTTTTTTATTTCTGAAAAGTAAAATGCCAAGATTTATATTCGTTAAATAAATGTTTACCTTTGTAAGTTATTCCCATCATCTGACTAATGATGTCGACTCCTTTGGGGGGCAAAGAGCGTTTATCCGGAATGAATTGTTCTTTTAAAGTCTTATTAAGGGCATGGGCATAAAGTACTAATCCGTCGTATACTCCATCCAAATACAGCTGCCCTTTAGACGTTGTTCCCATTTCTGTATCCAATGCTTCGTTTAAGGGCATAAACGTAAAGAGCGATTGGTAAGCCTTTCTAGCTCTCTCATTATCGTCAGAGCCGTTATTAAACCAAGGCTGGGCGGGCTTAGAAGCGCTGAAAGTAACAGCAATAAATAAGGAAAGGTGGATTCTCGTAATTCGCTACATTTTCCACGTTACCGTGTCGGAGCACTGGAGCTGGATTTATGTCGAGAAGGCTGTGTCTCATTAGGACGCAATTTTTTTAAATTGTAGCGCGTGCTCGTGGGAGTATTCATTTTGTGAAAAGGATGACGAAATTAGCCGCGAGCGAAGAATCCTCCATGAAAGGGAAAATCTTTAAGCAACGGTAATAAGGTTCTGATTTCATAATACACATACCGTACGCTATATTAAAGTGGAAATGTTAAAGTTTAAAGGTACACGTTACAAATAAAAATGCTTGAAATAAGAACAGTCTAGCTGATGATTGGGCTTAGATTTTTTTTCCAATAATCAGCCTTTTAGTTGGTAGCTTATCGACCTTTATAAGAAGGAACTTTGTTGAAATGTCGTATGTAGTATACTCTCTGTTCCATCTAAAATATAATACTAGAAGCAGGATATTTCTTCGAATATTACGTGCCAAACGTTAAATTTAGAAAAACAAATACATTTTAAATAAGATTCAAATGAATAATGATGAAAATTTAAATAGTTTATATAACTAAAAGATTCTACAAGTGGATTAAAGTCCGGCGAACAAAAGTCCGGCAATTCGAGGTTTTGCTAGTAAAAGCTTATCGTTAGTTTCCACAAAAGAAGCTCTAACAGATATAATCTACCAAAAACTTTCTCAGCTATTAGAGAAAATTCATATTAAACCTTTTTAAATTAAGGTCTAGCGAAAATATCATCAACGATTCAAGATATTTCGATATTGTGAAATCTTGGTAATCAAATGTTTTTATACAGGAAATGATCTAGCAGAAATACTCCAACCAAAACTTTCTTAAGAACCACCAAAAGTCAATACGAAGCATTTTAGATTAATCTCTGCTGAATACCAACCAGTGGAAGATTATTGGAATTCCTTTAAAGCAGCAATTAAAGAAGTACAATAACAGTAATAGGTAATACAAAGAAAAAGAAACGGACAAGCTGGTTTGACGAAGAGTGCAAGGAGGTAATAGAAGAAAGCGATAAAAAATGCAAGAATAATGTAGAGAGAAGAACTAGAGAAAGGAGAGCGGAATTCGAGAAATTCAGGAAAATAGCAGAAAAGGTATGCAAAAACAAGAAAAGGAAACACGAAAACAACCTTATCACAAAAATAGAAGAAGATATCTAAAAAATGTCAGAGAGGGTTACAAACCTGGGATAAGTCTCTGTAAAAACAAAACGAGACAAAAAGAAGGCGACCTCCAAAACATTAAAAGCATTTGGAAACAATATTTTCAAGAGGAAGACGAAATCAGACAGGATGGGAATCTGCGGGCCGAGGTGGAGGAGATCCGTATTATTGAAAGAAGTCAAATAAGCAATTAAGGTCCAGAAATACAACAAGGTACCTGGAATAGACAAGATACTCTCCAAAATCTTACAAATCAGGCGGTGATCAATGTTACTAGAACATACACACACACTTATAACAAAAATTTGGGAGGGAGCGACTATCCCTAATGACTGGAGGAAGAGTATCATATGCCCCATCCATAAAAAGAGGGATAAACTCAAATGCGACAACTACCGCGGCATTTCCCTGCTATGTTCATCCATCCATACATCCAATGCAGCTTGTCTAAGTCAATTGTTGGACATAAGCCTCCTCTAATGAATTCCAAATTTGTCTATCCTGCTATGTACTGCGTATAAAATACTAACATACTCGTATATCATCAACCAACGTGTACAACCCCTAGCAGACAACATAATTGGCGAATACCAAGAGGGTTTCAGACGCGGCAGATTGACGACAGATCAACTATTAACGGTTAAAGAGATTCTATGCAAAGCCTGAGAATACGACATTGACGTATATAACACATTCAAAGATTTCAAGCAGGCGTACGACTCGATTAACAGAAATAAACTTTATCAAATATTGCTCGAATTCAAAATACCGCATAAACTAATAAGATTGATAAAAACAACAATTGATGACACGGTAGCGGTAGTACGCATTCAAAACCAATTAACTGATATGTTACATTTAGAAAGGCCTGAATGAAGGAGACGGGCTGGCCCCCACACTATTTAACCTAGCCTTGGAATACGTGATAGGGCAAATGAGTATCGGAAAAGAAAACCTCCTACAAACCAACACAGCCCTACAGCTAGCAGCCTACGCAGATGATATCAGTATTATGAGCCGAAAGCAGGGGCGACAAGCCAAGCCTACGTAGAACTAAAAACACAGACTAAAAGTATCGGGCTTAAGATTAACGTGACAAAAACGCCAATACAAATAAGAGACAATAGAGCGGAAAAAATCATAGACAATGTCGAACCAGTAGATAAATTTGTTTATCTGAGGGTGGAACTGAACGCAAATGGAACAGAAGACGGAGAAATTCAGCGAAGAATAACTATAGCCAACGAAGCCTACTTCGCTATGTCCCACGTATTTAAATCAAAAAACGTACACCGTAATAATAAGCTAAGAATTTACAAGTCAATAATAAGACCTATTGTAAGTTACGGAAGTGAAGTGAAGATCATGACAGAAAGAACAAAACACGTGATTAATATTTTTGGCAGGAAAGTACTGAGGAAGGTAGTGGAACCAGTTAGGGAAAATGGCATATAGAGATCCATATACAACAATGAACTATACAGACTTTTCAAGCAACCCCCACTCTCAGAATTTATTAGACTACAACGGCTACAGTGAGCTGGACATATGGTCAAAATGGATGGAAAAAGGCTACCAGAAAGAACATTAAACAGCCGAATGCACTGTAAAAGGCCAGTGGGGAGACCACGAAAACGATGGGAAAACGAAATACAAGAACATGCACGAGATCTTTTAGGAGTCCGAGTTTGTAAGAGAGTAGCAGGAGACAGACAGACAGGGAGGCAGAAGCTACATGAGGCCAAGGCCCAATTTGGGCTGTAGAGCCATGGAAGAACAAGAAATATATAATGAAGTTTTTATTGCTCTAGATTTTTTTTCTTATTTAAAGTTGGTTAAATGTTTTGGAAAACATCAAATTCGTGCATGTAAAAAGGACCACAAAACATTATTTACATACAGATAAAGGTCTGGCGAACATGGCGAATGACTTAAGATACCAGGAATTAACTTTCGATAATTATGAAATGTTTTAAAGTTAGCCGTCATTTTCAACAAGATACGTTATAATAGAAATAATATAACTAAAATTGTCAGAAATTATATGAAATTTATGTTTAAGGTCTGGTGAACATGGTTAACGATTAAAAGAATTAATAGTATTAAAAAAACAGGATATACGATTTACGTGTAGATTTAAGTCTGGTGAATATAAGAATAAAAGATAACTATACAAAACCACGAATGTTGTGTTTTGTCTTAGTAAATAAATAATAAAATAACATAAATAAATATGCAAGACTTACTTGTTGTACATCGCAACATTAAAGAAAATATATTCGCCCTTGTCCATCATCTTTAATTTTTCTGCTTCTAACATAATCTCTCGGGTATGATTCTCATTAGTACATAGCAAAATGACTGGAACAACAATGATTATTAGACATAATAGATAGTTATACGAAAAACACCTTTAAGAAAAATCAAATAATTTATGGGATTCTACATCGTTTTAGTAGCATTTCCGGTTTGACTAGAAGTAACCCACAACATTTTTTTCCGTTTTGTATTCTATTAGACCGAATAATCTATTCATATTTTTTTTCTCATTCATTC